>QANX01001666.1:11367-23146 GCA_003254975.1 Ochetophila trinervis
TATATATATATATATATATATATATTATTAGGAACTTTTGGGTATATATAAGTAAGATCTGATTAAAATAAAAAATAATTTTTTTAATAATTCTTTTCCTTTGCTAAGAAAATTTCGTTAATAAAAAAAAAAACAAAAGAAGATAGGATCTTACTCATAAAATAAAAGAAGGGTTCCAAAAGTAAAAAGGTTTAACTTTTTTTTTTCCTTTTATTTATTTATTTATTTTAGTACAAAGAAAAAGTTAACCTATTTACATAGAATTTTTTAATTTATTAAAACTTTTTCTTTTAATAATTATGAGCTACATTGTTATAATTTCTACTTATCCAATCAACAGAGTATTTACTATTTAGAGAGACTTTTGTCAAATGATGACGTTGCATGTCATAGATACATAATATTGTAAATTTGTAAGTCTGCCAACTAAAATCATTAATGTCTTTAATACTATCAATAACCAATTTTAGATTTTCAATTTTTTCAAATGTCTTTAATTAATACTATCAATAACCAATTTTAGATATTCAAAATTTTATTATCATTTTGTTAAATAGATATATTACATCTCGACTCTTTAAAATTTGCACTACTTTAGAATCAACTTTTTACGTTGTAAATAATATAAAATATTTTTATAAAAATAATATGAAAGAAACAAAAAAAAAAAAAAAAAAGGAGGAAGTTGACTTTTTGAATTTAAAGGGAAGATATTGACCATGTTTTTTAATACAATGAAGGTCAAATTATATAGTGGAAATGTCAAGAGAGATGAAGGATATTAACCATTGTTTTATACTTACATAAAATAATTAAGAGGTATATTAAATCATCAATTTTATATTTTGTTTGTTTAATATTTGATGATATAATTAGGTTGCCCATTTGGGCTTATGCTAAGCTGATTTTGATATGCTGGTTGGTGCTACCACACTTCAATGGGGCAGCATATGTTTACAAACGCTTCATTAGACCATTCTATATGAACCCACAAATTACCACTGCACACCAAATCTGGTACATTCCAAGGAAGAAGGATATTTTCAGCAAGCAAGATGATATTTTAACTGCTGCTGAGAAATATATGGAAGAACATGGGACCGAAGCATTTGAGAGGCTCATAACCAAGGTAATAAATATTAATAAATTAATAGTATATTATTTTTAGTGAACACAGCTTTTTTAATTTAATTTTACTGCATTTTCAGATTTACATTAATTAACAAATTTTGCAGACTGATAGAGAAACAAGAGCCAGGAGGAGCAACAATTACATGACTTTTAATAATGATTATATGTATTAAGTAATTAAATTGCATACTCTCCTTATCTCTGTTTGGTTAATGATTATGTCTCTGATTTCGAAGTAATTAATATCCTATATATATATATGTATGAATTATTTATCAATCAGCAGATGACTTTATATTACGAATTATCAGATCATGACCGTTCTAATGAAAAATGAAAAACTATTAGGATCTCTCTTATAAACCTTTTGGTTGTTTCCAAGATTGAGATTCAAAGTTAGACTTTTGAACTAATATAAATCTATTTATGCTTTTAGAATTAAGAAAATTACGACAGGGGAAAAGAAAGTAAAAAAGAAAACATAAAGGAACAATGACTGAGATTTAAAGTTAGCATTTTGAATTAATATAAACCCATATGTGTGTTTGGAATTAGGAAAATTACAGGGAAAAAAAGTAAAAGGAAAGCACGAAGGCAAAAAAATATGAGAGAAAAAAAGTATAAAATTTTCTAATGATTGGATGCAAGGAAATATAACAGGAAAAAATATAATGTTAAAAGTGAGTAAAAGCAGCAGAGTGAGCTAGGTTCAATAAATAACTTTTCCTCACCATATATTAGGGAAAATGAATATCCCAATTAGATAGTTTTCAATCTCTTTTTCCTCTATAATTCTTTTTCCACCCATTTTTTCTTTTGATGGAAAATAAAATCTTTAGTAATTGTTTTTTTGTCCTTTTCTTTACTACAGTCCAAGTTCCAGGCTATAAAGTTCACTTTATTATTTTTTAAAATTTTAATATTTATTTGATATTTTATAATAATAATTATTTAATATAATAGTTTAATGATATATGTCAAAAAATATTTTTTTATTCAAAGATACGCATATTGTTTGCGAGTTTACTAACTTTGTTAAAAAGTTTATTTTCCCATATAGTATTAAAATAAAAATTTGAATATAAGCAATTAAAATTTATCAAATGAGAATGAATGATCTCATTGGTGATGATTAACTGTAGTAACACATAGCAAATTTTTTAGAAATTTTAGATGGATTATGTCATGTTGACATGATACACGCTTGTATTGATATGTTTAGTATTCATGCCAGCCTATTTTTTATTTATCATAATTGTTATCAATTAAATTTAATACATTATAAAAAATAAATATAACAGGTAAAATTACTACAATAAATTTATTTTATGATTTATTAAGCAATAGTATCAACACATAATAGAAAATTTGCAACATTAATATAAGAGTTAACCGCACTATATCTTTTAGTTTTAGAATAAACTCTTTACTTTTAATTTGGTGCGCACACTATTTCAATTATCACTAATTTCTTCAATATCAACCAACAGGGTATTATGTTCAGGATGTTCCATAAAACTCAGAAACATATAACACTTTAATTCAGTTTGTAAAAGGTCGCAGCTCATACTCCATAATTGCATTAGGGTTAAAAAGCATAATTATTAAATTTATAGAAGAATCAATTTGCAGAAAAAAAAAATAGAGGATTTAATATGGTGGGTCTTAAATTTGAGAATCTAAATTATAATATTCTAAAATTATAAGGTACTAAAATGCTACTGACCCTTGATTAATAATAATTTTAAAAGAACTATATTAGCTTTTACTAAAAGATACCTAAATTATAAATTCAAGCTTCTTCATCTTTGAAAAGCATCTCTGCATCAACACACAACTATAACATAGACTACTTAGTTTATTCTCATTAGAATTTGTTTCGAGTAGTCAAGTGTTCTTAGTTTAAAATTTTATTTAAAAGTCCTTTGATCTCGAAGGCATTTGTAACTTTTAATTATTTTGTTTTCCATAATTAATACAATCGTTTGATTAAGTTTGATTCAATTGGCGCATATTTTCTTTTCTTTGAATTGTTATAGGTTTGAAGTGGCACGCTCGCGTACTAGTAGACGACTGATTGTTGTGTTTTACACCAACATATCTTTTGGCACGCCCGGTGGGACTGATGCTAAATTTATTTTTCAAACTAAACATTTATGCTCTGTCACTTCCAATGCATTTTTATCTCTAAACAATGTGGGACAAAGTTATTCCAAAATAAAATCTGAATAAGTTAAATATTAATTTGAAGAAATTAATATATGGTCCAAACAGATACCATGCTTGTATTGATATGTTTAGTATTCATGCCAGCCCATTTTTTATTTATCATAATTGTTATCAATTAAATTTAATACATTATAAAAAATAAATATAACAGGTAAAATTACTACAATAAATTTATTTTATGATTTATTAAGCAATAGTATCAACACATAATAGAAAATTTGCAACATTAATATAAGAGTTAACTGCACTATAGTATCTTTTAGTTTTAGAATAAACTCTTTACTTTTAATTTGGTGCGCACACTATTCCAATTATCACTAATTTCTTCAATATCAACCAACAGGGTATAATGTTCAGGTTGTTCCATAAAACTCAGAAAAATATAACACTTTAATTTAGTTTGTAAAAGGTCGCAGCTCATACTCCATAATTGCATTAGGGTTAAAAAGCATAATTATTAAATTTATAGAAGAATCAATGTGCAGAAAATAAAAAAATAGAGGATTTAATATGGTGGGTCTTAAATTTGAGAACCTAAATTATAATATTCTAAAATTATAAGGTACTAAAATGCCACTGGCTCTTGATTAAATAGATAATTTAGGTATCTTTTAGTAAAGGCTAATATAGTTCTTTTAAAATTATTATTAATTAAAACACAACACTATATATATATATATATATATATCACGTACGTTTAATTTTCAGTCATTTAATATCAGTCATTTTTTTAAATAGTAAACAAAAAATTTCATGTAATTTTAGTTAGATTTTCATTTGTATTGAAACTTTTTTTTTCTCAATATTTTAATAAATTCATTTTTCAAGTAACTTCTCTTATTTAATAGATTCATCTCCTTTGTTTATTAAGTTCATTTCTATGGTATTAGAGCCATAAGATTTCGACCTGAGTAAGCTATTAAATTCATCTCCTTTGGTATCAAAGGCTTAAGAATTCTGACCTGAATAAGTTATTCAAGTTCATTTCTTTTATCCTTAATCATTCATCTTCCTAACTTTGTTTTCTTGCTCTGTTTACTTCTTCTCCGAACAATAAGACTTTGGTCCAAACAATAAGACCAAGAGTGTGGCATCAGTGGAAGGGCATGAGAGGAATAGTTGTCTATGGAGCAATATAATCAAAGGTAAGTAAATTTATGATTTAAGTATATTAGCATAGCAACATGAGTAGATTATTTAGATCAAATTCTTTTAGCTCTAGAACTAGTACAAGCTCTAGAAATCTCAGTGAAATACCCGATCAAGTTAACGGAGAACATTATAGTTACAATGAACAAAAATATGAAAATCTAGATTTCCATAATTGGACTATACTGGGGGTAAACCACAACAAGATTTATCATAAACAAACATGGTCATTGGCATCATTCAAAAGTGAATCACATGTTAAAACAGTAGAGAAAAATTATACTATTAGCAGAGAACATGAAAGATGTCAGTTGTTTGATAAAAATATGATTAAAAAACATAGAAAAGATGGATATAATTTCTTGCAAATAGGATTAGTCCAAATAGGAGTTAAACCATTAACAAAAATATGATTAAATGCCTCAATGCTTCTATGTCTTAGAGATGCTACATTCGTACGATTTGATGATAGTGTCCTAGGAATAGTGGAAACCAATTTATGTAATGGACGAGTACATTTTAATTGTTACCCTAATTTTACAGTAAGCCTGACAGACCCATACATACTCAAAATATTAACCTTAAATATATAAATAAATGGTTATGATATATTAGAAGGAAGACAACCCTAGCTTTAATATACAAAATAAACTATAAAGTCTCAGGAACAAACATGAATTTCGAAGCTAAGAAAAATAAAAGTAAACTTCAAACAATTTTAATTTAAAGTAATTATAAAAACACTAAAATTACTATACCCAGAGCCATAAAATGGAACGATATAACACTTCCTTCAGAATGGACATTAGTTAACGAACAACCAAAAATGCCAATACAAAATGTCTTAGGCAAAAATGATTACATACAACAGTACTTACATGGAACTTTAAAAATAACTTTTGATTCAGCAACTAAACAATTTGTATCAACATCCAAAAGATCTTTTGCTCATACCCCTAGAATTGAGTCAATAATAACTGAAAATATATCAAGAAGAGATCAAGATTTAGAAAAAGAATTACAAAAACTAGAGAATTAAAAGAAAAAATTAAAAAATTAAAATTAAAATCAGTACAAACAACAACCCAAGTTACTCATCCAATTTATAGAGAAGAAAATGAAGGGCATATATCACCTACATAATCAGATTTAAGATTAAATACAATTAATAGAATGTTTAAACCTAATCGGAGAAAATTAAATGAAGAAATGATATCTCAAACCAACCATGAAAAACTAATAAAATATTGACAAAAATATGAAAAATCTGAAAAAGAGAATATTTTGGCAAAATTGGAAACAATTAATGATTCAACTAAAATTAGACATACCATTCTTTGAATTTTTAGAAACCATTATGAAAATACTAAGTCCTTAGTTACTCTAACAAAAGATAGATTGATAAAATAAGATAAAACAACAGTTATTTAAGATACACCAATACCTGAAGAAATAATAATACTTTATAAGAGCCAACCAATAATTGCATCACCATTTAAAGTATTTAATGAAAAAGATCAAACAAATGAAATAAGAAAAATAATTGAACAAAATAATTACACTAATCAAAGTCTAATCACAATAGGAAAACAATTAGGAAATTTACAAATAAAAGAAATTAATATTCCCTAAAACTCCAGTAAAACAAGTCAACAACCCTTAATAAATTTTTTTGACCTAAATGATAAACCTTTGATAAAAAAAAAAAAAAGATAAACTCATCCAACAAACAAAACAAGAATCAACCTCTTCATTATCAGTAATACAAGATAATCCAAATATAACCAGTGAGTCTAAATCTGATAATCAGTCACAACAAAATTTAAAAAGAATTAAAAAGAAATATGTAAAACTAGTTAGAGATTGGACACCAAAATCTCTACCTTTAGATATCCAAGAAACATCAAATACAAATCAATTTCAGTACCACTAGATAAACTCTACGAATGGAATATTGATAATTTGTCTGGACAAGAAATATTAAATAAATTAAATCATATGTCAATGGAATATTTAAAAAATAGTAATAGGATTCACCGGAGCTCTCCACTCCTAGTGGAAAAAAATCTTACAAAAGAATTACAAAATACAATTGTTTATGCAGTAAAAAGGGATGAAGATGGTATTTTCATTTTTGATGAAACAATAAGACAAGGAATACCATATGGAGTTAACACCCTACTATATACAATCATAAAACATTTCATAGGAACACTTGCAGATGTATCCACTAGATTACATGATCAGCTAACTAATCTAAAATGTCCAACACTAAGTGATTTTGATTGGTATGCATTAGTCTTTACAAAGAAAGTAATGATGAGAGATGATCGTAATCAACCATTTTGGAAAGAAAAATTTATTGATGGATTACCTAATTTATTTTCTCATAAGATTAGAGACATTCTTAGTAACGAACAGTGATATATTAATTATGATTTATTAACATACGAAGATATAATCTCACTAATTAAAAAAGAAGGATTAAAAATGTGCATTGACATGACAATAACCAAACAAGTAAATAAAGATAAAAATAAAGCAAGATATGAATTGGGTACATTTTGTACTCAATACGGATTAGAAGATTTACCCCTTTCCAGAAGAAAAAAATTCTACAAAAAAGAAAGCCTAGAAAAGCCAAATAGATATCGCAAATATGGAAATACTTACAACAGTAAGAATTCTTACAAAGATAGAAATTTCAGAAAATTTTACGAGAAAAATAAAAACACAACAACATTTCCAAAAGACAAGGTAAAATGTTATAAATGTAATAAATATGGACATTATGCTAATAAATGCACAATTAAGTCAATAATTAACCAGCTAAAAATAGAAAAAGATGAAAACAACAATTAATTAATGCTTTAGAATTGCAAAACACAGATGATGAAATAGAATCAGAAATAGTTCCAGCATCTAGTGAAAATGAATCAGAAACCAATAAATTTTCCAGCAATATAAATATTAATATGGGATGTCAAGATGCATGCTGCATAGGAAAAACAATAAATGTATTAAATAAAGAAGAAGAAGAAGATCTCATTTTAGAATTATTAGGAAAATTCGAAAACCCTGAAGAAAGAATAAAATATTTAAAAAAGTATAAAAATATGATAATAAACAACCAAGAAAAAAATATTAATACTCAGCCAAGAATTGGATTATCAGAAACACTAAATAGATTCAAAAACAAAAATAAAGAATTAGCAATAGCAGTAGCAGATTTACATTATGACGTAAAAATATTAAAAATAGAAATTAAAGAATTAAAGAATCAAACTACGATACTGAAACAACAAATCACAGACCTAATTGACAATAGAATAATCAAGGAAGACCTACAAAACAATGAAATAGAAGAAATAGATAGTCATAATAATTGTATGGCAATAATTCAACATAAAAAATACAAAAACTGTCATATTCAAATAATAATAATAATAAAAGACTTCCAATTTACAACTTATTCTTTAGTAGATTAAGGAGCAGATCTAAATTGTATACAAGAAAGAATAATTTCCATCTAAATACTCTGGAAAATCGAAAGAAAAATTATCATAAGCTAAAGGAAGCAAAATGCAATTAAAATATGAAATCAGTAATGCAATGTATGTCAAAATAACATATGTTTTAAAAGATCATTTGTCTTAATTAAAAACATGACTGACATAGTAATTTTAGGAATACCATTCATAACATTATTATACCTAGTTACCATAGAAAATGATAGCATCATTAGTCAACCAATGGGAGAAAAAGTAATTTTTAAATTCATTACTAAAACATAAATCAATGAAGTAAATATCCTAAAAGAAAATTCGATATCCAGAAATCTATATTTAATAAACTACAAAACTAATCATATGAATTTTTACAACAAGAAATTAAATATGTAAAAACAGTTCAAAAATTGTTTTGATGCAATATTTTTGACATCTTTTTCTAAAACATATTTGGCTGATTTACAATCAATTCGGAGTAAAAATGTTTGATTTAGTAAATCATCTTTAAATTTTGAAATGCACAAAACTATTGATAAAATTTCTTTCTTGATGGTACGGTAATTGATTTGAAAAGATGTCCAGGTTCCTCAATGAAATCAAACAATTTGTTAAGGTGACTCGGATGTAAATCTTTGCAATAGAATTCTTCCAAATCCAGCTTCAGAGGCATCGGTTTGAACTATTTTGAATGAATTATTGGATGATATTCCTAGACATGGTAATGACTTAATATAAGACTTAATTTATTGTACAATGGCAGTATGTTTTTCTGTCCATGATTATGGGTTGCTTTTTAATCTATAGAATAAATGTTTACATTCTCTTATTTTGGTTTGAAATAATTTTATTTTCGATGCTGATACTACTAAACCATTCTCTTTAATTATTTTGATGAATTTATTTAAATGTTTCCAATGTTGATCTATTGACTGAGAAAATACTAAGACATCATCTATGTAGACTAATGTTAATTGACTATATGGGTTGAATATATCATTCATTATTTTTTGAAATTCACTAGGACCATTTTTTAATTCAAACGGCATTACATTCCATTCGTAATGTCCAAATGGGGTTACAAAGGTTATTTTGTATTTATCCTTGTTGCTAATTTGTATCTACCAAAATCCTGACTTCATATCAAATATTGTGACTTGAGCTATTCGTTTAATTATGTCTCTTTTATTTGGAATTGGATATCTTATTCATTCTAAAACTTCATTAGGGGTTTGTAATTAATTACTAGTCGTGGGACTCCTCGTTCGAATTCAGCTTTTTTTTTTGCATAAAAGACTGAACATTACCATGGAGATTTACTATTTCTAATAATTATTTTACTTAGTAACTTAGAGATTTCTTTCTTACAATATTCTAATGTTTTTGGATGGGTCTAGCTTTAGTTGGAATTTTTATATCATCAAATTTTTTAATGTAGTTGTTGACTTGTTATATCATTTAGTATATTAATTTGGTATATCACTTAGTAACTATCATTTGGTATATCATTTTGGTCAGAAAATTTTATCAAGGATTGTTGACTTGTTTTACTGGAGTTTTGGGGAATATTAATTTTTTTTATTTGTAAATTTCCTAATTGTTTTCCTATTGTAATTAGACTTTGATTAGTGTAATTATTTTGTTCAATTATTTTTCTTATTTCATTTTTTTGATCTTTTTCATTAAATACTTTAAATGGTGATGCAATTATTGGTTGGCTATGATGAAGTGTTATATTTGTTTAGGTGGTGGTGTAACCGAAATAACAGTTGTTTTATCTTATTTTATCCATCTTTCTTTTGTTAGAGTAACTAAAGACTTAGTGTTTTCATAATGGTTTTCTAAAAATTCAAAGAATAGTATGTCTAAGTTTAGTTGACTCATTAATTTTTTCCAATTTTGCCAAATTTTCTCCTTTTCAGATTTTTCATATTTTTGTCTATATTGTATTAGTTTTTCATGGTTGGTTTGAGATATCATTTCATCATTTAATTTTCTCCGATTAGGTTTAAACATTCTATTCAGTGTATTTAATCTTTAATCAATAAAGTCTGATTCTGTAGGTGATCTATGACCTTCATTTTATTCTCTATAAATTGGATGAGTAACCTAGGCTGTTGTTTGTACTTATTTTAATTTTAATTTTTTAATTTCTTCGTTTAATTCTCTAATTTTTAATTTTTGTAATTCATTTTCTAAATCTTGATCTCTTCTTGATATATTTCCAGTTGTTATTGACTCAATTCTAAAGGTATGAGTAAAAGATCTTATGGATATTGATGCGGATTGTCTAGTTGCTGAATCAGAAGTTATTTTTACAGTTCTATCTAAGTACTGTTGTATGTAATCATTTTTGCCTAAGACATTTTGTATTGGCCTTACTGGTTGTTCATTAACTAATGTCCATTTTGAATGGAGTGTTATATCAGTCTATTTTATGGCTCTGGGCATATTAATTTTAGTGTTTTTATAATTACTTTGAATTAAAACTGTTTGACCTTTACTTGTATTTTTCTTAGCTTGGAAATTCATGTTTGTTCCTGAGACTTTATAGTTTATTTTGTATATTAAAGCTAGGGGTTGTCTTCCTTTTAATATATCATAACCATTTGTTTTTATATTTAAGGTTAATATTTTGAGTATGTGTGGGTTTGTCAGGCTTACTATAAAATCATGGTAACAATTAAAATGTAATGGTCAATTCATAAACTGGTTTCCACTATTCCTAGGACATTATCATCAAATTGTAAGAATGAAGCATCTCTAAGATAGAGAAGCATTGAGGCATTTAATCCTATTTTTGTTAATTGGTTTAACTCCTAGTTGGACTAATCCTTTGTGTAGGAAATTATATCAATCTTTTCTATGTTTTTTAATCATATTTTTATCAAACAACTGACATGTTTCAAGTTCTCTGCTAATAGCATAAGTTTTCTTTACTATTTTAACATGTAACTCACTTTTGAATGATGCCAATGACTATGTTTGTTTATGATAAATCTCGTTGTGGTTTACTGGGGAGATAGTTCATTTATGGAAATCTAGATCTTATTCTTTTTGTTCATTGTAACTATAATGTTCTTCGTTAACTATATTGGGTATTTCACTGAGATTCTTAGAACTTGTACTAGTTCTAGAACTAAAAGAATTTGATATAAATAATCTACTCATGTTGCTATTTTAATATACTTAAATCATAAATCTACTTACCTTTGATTATATTGCTCCATAGAGAACTATTCGTCTCATGCCCTTCTGCTCATGCCACATTTCTAGTCTTATTGTTTGGACGAAGGTCTTATTGTTCGGAGAAGAAGTAAACAAAGCAAGCAAACAAAGTTAGGAAGATGAATGATTAAGGATAAAAGAAATGAACTCGAATAGCTTACTCATGTCGGAACTCTTATGGCTCTGATACCAAACGAGATGAATCTATTAAATAAAAGAAGTTACTTGAAAAATGAATTTAATAAAATATAAAGAAAATCATATATTATTTATATAATTAATATGGACTACATCGTCAACCACTCAGTGAGGAACAATCCACTGTAGCCGTCGTCTGATGTGTATAATCAGATGCATTGGATGCACAATTATGTACATTAGACGACTGCAGTAGACTGTCGACCATTGAGTGGATGGCTACATCTCTCACAATAGTAGCTTTGTGTGTGTGTGTATATTCTCTGTATGTTTTTCATAGTTTCTCTCTCTTTCACTCTATATATATATATATATATATAATTCAGACACTTAGCAAA
>QANX01001673.1:0-78990 GCA_003254975.1 Ochetophila trinervis
GGGATTACAGTTTCTTTAAGCTTGGGGTTCCGCATCACCATTGCAATAAGATTAGTCTTCCCAAAAAATGTTAGATATGTGATCATAAGATTTTGTTTTTTCTTCACTATTATATGCAAAAAAGAGTGATGTTTTAGCTAGATCTTGTGAAGACGCTATATTTACTTGAATAGTATTTTCCTTTATCTTTTTTTAATATAATGATCATTTGATTGTGCATTTGGTTTGAGAAGTGCAATTGTGTGAGCCAATTTATTTTCAGTGGTGTATCGATTTAGAGATATATGAAAGTGTTGAAGGGGTATGTTCGAAATTATTATCACTTAGAAGTCTGCACTATGAAGAACTACATTGCAGAAGAAACAGTAGAATTTTGTAGCAAGTATAAAAAATGCTAACTTGCAATCGAAAACTCGCTTGGCCATCGTTAGCAACAATGTGTGAAAGACAACACTGATGATCCTTTGAAGGTTGGAACTAGAATTTATATTACCCATGTACTATAGGAGCAAGTACATCTCTACATACTTTGAAATATATTCAAAGTACAACCTCACTTCGAGTAAGTTTTATTTTTTTTATTGAATATTTATTCAAAGTTACGCTTTATTATAATTTTTTAATCCCCTGTGTGTGACCATTTGACCTAACTTTGATTTGCTTTAGGAAACATATGGAAAGTTTGAAATGTTATATTCATAACAAAACAAAAAATGAAAAATGGTTTCAGATCGAGCAAAATTGTACTTTTTTCCATGGTTTCGGAATCAATTTTTTAATATATATATATATTGGCTAGTGTTTATGAATTCCAACTCATTGTTACATTACATAATTGATGCATGAACTAATATTATGAATTCATTTATGCAGATTCAGAAGGATTTGAGTGAATTAAATAACAATATGTCACAAACATTGAGATGGATAGCATTGGGGGCATGTTTTAAAGCAATAAAATATTTAGGCTATGACATCAATGGGATTTGATATCCATGACACAGGAGAGTAACACATTGCGATCTCCATAGGAATAATACATTTTTATCTGCACAGTTGGCCAGGATACAAGAAGACTTTGTGGCCAACCATAATCCAAAATTTATGACTTACAAGTTTCTGAACAACATGGCGCATCTATTATTGATGAGGTGCAGCATCTTAGTACTCCTTCAGCACCAGTACATCCTGATCCCTATGCCATGACATCTGCAAAGATAATAATTTACTTAGTTATTATTAATAATTAATATATTATTTTTAAATTTCTCTAATATTTTATTAAATGTTATTTGCAGGTATACAGTGCAAGCTTTCCATATGTATAAGGAAAATACAGTTGCAATTGGACTGATGTATCCTACGATCGATCCAGAAGCAGTATGTCATGGGGTACAATTGAGCGATGACAATGTGTGAGTCAATGTGGTAGAGCCATTGGTCCCTAAAGCAGTCCTACCACTTCCATTTTTTGACATCACATTGGTAAGAGAAGCTGTGGGGGTCATCTATCCATGGCCAAGGTTTTTAGTTATCTTACCGGAAGTAGAGGTAAATATTTATGTTTTTATTTCTTATACAAGTTAATAATTTTTACTATTTTTCTAGTTATATACAATTATTATATATTTGCAGGTAGGAAATAACAAAGAAAGCAGCAAAAGGTAAGTCAGCATGTCATTCAGACTCAAATAATACACCCTATTTGCATCAATTACGGGCATTTCCACTAGCCCAACATAGTCAGGGTGGTTGACCTACCACCAAAGCTCAAATTGAAGCAGATGGTATGATGAGGAACCCCAAGATTAAAGAATCTGAAACCCCAAAACACACAAAAAATATTGAACAATAATTGGAAACAAGAACCCGCCCTACCAAACTTTTAGGTAACTTATATCTAAAAATGTGGATTAGAAGACTAGGGAAGAGAAGAACAATCACCACAAAGTATTCTACTTTTATAAGAGTGTTCAATCCCTAATGCAACAAGAAGAAGAAACTAATTCATCACCTTGCTATAACACTTTTGAGAGCAATAAGAAAATACTTTCTTTCAATTCATAAAAGTTTGAAATCTAAAATCTAAAATAACAAAAGAATTGATCCCCCTTTATATAGGAATTAGGGTTAGATCAAGAAACAATCTAGACCATTAAATATTATGATTGTAATCTTAAGACTGAAAAACTAACTCTAAATAAATAAAATCTAATAATTACAAAATTTCCATTATAATCCGAAAATAGCTAAAATTATAAAACTGCCCTTATAAAATGCTTGTTTTTAAAATGACGTCGTTTCATCTCCACAAATCCCAAGCATCATTACCACTTTCATCCTTTGCTCGGTCATTATACTTAAATCATCATTAGGCCTTGGAAAAGTGTTCAAATCATTTTGAAACTCGAATCGATCTTCATACATAATTTTCTTTACAAATCCAAGCATTCCCTCTTTGATCTTGTTAGCTCGAGAACGCGTCACCGGTCCACTAGGTAAAATGATGTCATCCTATTTTACTCCAATGCTAGAATATGGCTCTATGATGCCCGCATCATGGTAGCTACTACCTTTTTCAACCAACCAAGTGTCACACAGATCCAAATCAACCTAGGGAGGAAGATGATCGGCGATTCTCATCCTACACTACTGAAAAGGGAGGATATCGATATATTTTGCCAAATGCAAGACTTAGGTGTTGTTTGCATCTTTCTATATATCAAGAAATGAATTATTGTTTGAAGTTATATTTTTAAAATTTTTAAAATTATTTTATTATAATTGTTGCAATTTTTTCTTACAGGAAGTTGTATGAAGTTATACTTCGTTATACATAGGATCTGTTGTTTGGTTTCATTGACCCACATGTGGTGCAATATGTTGTTAGCATCCCAAGCTAATAGATTGGAAAAACTGATCAGGACTTCAAGAGGAAATGGTTTATTCTATTTCATTAGCGGTACGTGTTAATTTAATGCATTACTATTACTTTCATTAATATAGACATAGTATATATATATAGTACATTTTTAATGTTGTATTTTATACAAATGCTCATTGGACACTTGGTGTAATGGATCTGTTTGAGGGGTATGCTTGATTTATTTTTTCTTTTCCGCCAACATTGAAGCTTGAGAAGAGTTCAAATAGTTAATAAATAAGTAAGTTAATTAATTACCTTCAAATTTATTTTATATTGAATTTTAGTGATTAGATTTGTTTCTAACTATTTTTTAATTTATAAAATTATATATATAAGGGCTTGGACATTATGGAATGAGCCAAATGTGCAAATGTCGAGAAATAAAACATTGACTTGATGGGGCAGAAAGGTAAAATGTACTTAACTATTTATTTCATTTTTGTTAGAGTGTTAGGTGTATATTAATATTTTTACATAATTTTTTGTAGGCACCATTGCAACCAACACATCATGAGTGTGCATATTATATATGCATGATGATTAGATAAATAATAAGCAACAATTCATCCGCACTACAGTCTCAATTACATTCTACTGTAATTATACTTTAATTATCATTTTAAATTTATATATAATTTTATGTTTAAATATATATTTACTAATGCATTAATTTTTTGTTTAATTTGTCTATACAGTTTAAAAATTATGTTTAGGTACAAGACCTTGTGAATAAGTTTAGGGTGGGTGGAATATGCTATATATTTTCTTGAAAGCATATTTAATCCTTTAGCATTGTTACATGTATGTGACTAACTAAATAAGTAAGTGTGTTTTCTTGGTTTAATTTGTAATGTATTCTATTTTTTTTAGAATTGCTACTTTAATTAGTATTGTTGTTTGTATGACTTAATCAAAGTACCAACTATTGTTTATATATATTTTTTATTTGATGGTGATTATTTTTTTAATTAAAAATATATTTTAAAAAAAATTTAGCTAAATTTTAATAAAAATAAATATATTAAATATAAAGATCTCATGTTTTTAATCTGTCAAATTAAATCTGACCAATTTGCAAAAAAAAAAATCCAAATTAAAAAACAATAGTTCAGTACAAAGAACAGTAGTATATAGTCAAAATCCACGTGGCAGTGAGTGCCACATGGCAACACTAAAACGATGGTTGCCACGTGGACAACCTGCCACATCATTGATATACACAACGGTTTTGTGCCACTTGGCATCCACATGGAATTCAATGTCATCAAACAAGTTTAAATACGATGATTTTTTCATGTAAAAAGATCAGTTATGAACTATCGTTTATGTTGGAGACTTTATACAATGTTGGATTCGACGACGATTAGTGTTTGTTGTTTTAAATGTTTAAAACGTCAGTTTTTACCCAATGTTTTTTACCCCTTATTATTAGTAGTGATTGGTCCATAAGTGAGCAATGTTACTTAGCTATAAACCAATGTGTCTCACTAATGAGGTCTTACACTGTCAAGGGCTCCCACTTAGAAAGTTTAGAATATTCCAATATTAATTGGATTATTAATTGGAGAAAGAGTACATAATGAAAATCCATTTTCTAATCTAATTGGAAGTATGTCATCATATTGAAGGCACAATTTACACTTACAACCCTACATGGCAAGCCACTTAGAGAAATAATAGAAAAAATATTGATTTTTATCATTATTTTGATTAGATATTCTTTATTACTTTGTAGGATAAGAAGTAGGGTAATAATAAAATTCTATAGTTTTTCCCTTGCCTTGCAAGTGATTTTCCAGCAGCCCATTTCTATAAATACCATATACCTTATACAAATTCTGCATACCAATTTACACCATTCAATGCTTCATTCAAGACAAGTCTCAAGAGTTTAAAGATAAATTTTGGCTACATCAAGGAGAAGAGAATTTTAGCCTGCCTCTAGAGGAGTTCAATCTTACTTTGAAGTCATATTTTGAAGAAAAATTCAAGAAGAATCAAGAGGGTAAATTCGGCAGCCAAAGATTATAGATTTGCTTTCTCTTTTCCTTTCTTTCATTATTCATAATATGTTTTATTTTGAATTATTTATAGCTATTACTTTGAACATGAGTAGCTAAATTTTTATAAGGATTATGACGTAGCCCTATTATTAATATTTAGTTTTTAATGCATGACTAGTTTTAATTCATATTGATAGTTAATATTACATTGTTGATCTTAATGCTTTCATGAAAATGTGAATGATTTAATATTATATTGGCTTAGGGATAAGAAATATAGTATTGTTTCTAATGAAATACATGGTAGATAGGGATATCATCATGCCTAATAACATCTTAACAAGAACTTATTGAGTTTTCATGTAATTTGATAGTTTAGATTTGGAAAGATTAAACTATTTTGTGCTTGCTAGACCAAGATGCATTGAGGGATCAACTCTTGGTTAATTTAGGTTAAGAGGGCTTAAAATGAATTTATCATGCATAGAAAATAAATAGGATTAATAGTGGTGAAGTCATAATCCTTGTTCCGTCACTAATTTGAAATTCTTTCTTGCTTTCAATTTAATTTTGCTTTTTAATTTGCTTTCGCAAACCAACCAACCAATCAATCAATCTTTATTTTTCAAGTTTAATTAGCAATATAGCTACTTTAAACATTAGAGATATTATTCTTCGTGGGATCGATATTCGGTTTTTCTATAAAGAAAAACTACTTTATTAGTTGTTGATTTGTGCACTTGTGAGTAATCTAATTTACACCACAATAGAGAAGCCCATAAGATTACTCAAAGAAGAAGTTATGAAATGTTATGCATCAAATCATAAAATAGGGAAAGAGCAAGCATCTTCATGTAGGAAGATGAAAATTGCCATTGAGGAAATAAGGACAATACTTGCTCAAAGTAATCAAAGAAACTAGCAAGACAAAGCGGGGACTAATTCTAGTATGCAAGGGTGATGAATCTTTAAAGGATTCAAAGGAAGACAATTCTCTAACTTTGGAAGAATTAGATGAAACATGGTTTGAGGATGACCAAGAGGACATCTCAAGGAATCAGTAAAGCCAATACTTAGCCAAAACATAAAGTGGTGTCCACACATCATGAAGACTGTCTATTAAAGGAGACTAAAACTCAACTTTGCAAGCCAACAATTGAATTTTCAAAATGCTATGATTCTTAGTTGATGAATTTGTGTTATGTATGCTTAAAATGCCTAAAGATATATTCATGTGTTATTTCTTTCAACTAAGAATCATAGCATTTTGAAAATTCAATTTTGGGAGAAGACTTACATGACTTAGAGTGCATAAATTTCATTGAATATTAGAACCTGCATGATTGATAATATAGGCGAAATCCTAAGTTAATACATTACCAAGAATATGATTTAGCCCATTTTTGTATTTTTTTAAGCCTTTCAAGCCTACTTATGCTTAGTGGTATCTTTAGTACCTATTTGAGCCTTTGGGATGCACTTAGATGCATATTAGAGCATTTTTTTCTTTGAACCCAAATTTTTTACCCCTATGAGCCTAAATGTTGTATTTTTCCTACCCATGTAATCTTTTTAAAAGAAAGCTTAAATTGATAGATGTGAATATGAGTTTAATAGCATGAAAGTGGTGTGAAGTACTACAAATAGAAACTGAGAGTGGTTCTCCTAAAATGTAAATATTTCAGGAGAGTAAGTTGGCGGGTTTGAAAAGAAAAAGGAAGGAGAAACTCCAATAGCAAAAACAAAAAGTGTGAGAAAGAAAGCTCAAAAAGCAAGTCTTGTAAAGTTTAAAGAGTGGGAAGTGTAAAAAGAAGTCATGTATAGGATAAAGCAATCAACATTAGATTTGTATTCATTAAAAATTAATTTAAGTTTTCTTTCTTGTTAATTTATTTTCCTTGTCTCTTCTTTTGTTTAGCCATTACCCTTAACTTTTACATTGCTTACCTATAAGGATATATTGAGTCAAAGTGATGGGTTGGTCTACATAAAGGAAAGTGTTCAATTATGTAAGCATATGAAATCATAAGCATTTTTATAATCTCTATTAGTGTTTATTCAAGCCTAAATTTGAATGCATTCTTTGATTATACACACAAACTTGGGAAATGTGATATATTTAATATAAAATAAGGTGTTTAATTTTCATGACACTTTGAAGTTAATTTTGAGTTAATACATTATGCAATCTATGAGGCACGCAAATATGTTACTTAGAAAGGATATTTTTAAAGTTTAAGTTCACTTTATTTGCTAATGGACTAGCAAATGTTAAATTTGGGATGTTGAGAAGACTAAAATCGTATCATTTTATGCTAATTTTACTGCTTCAATATTTGCTTTATTTGTTTAGAAATCCACTGATTTACTTTTATTTGTTCTATTGTTAAAAAGGAAGATTTTGGAGAAAACAACATATTTTAGGGGTATTTTTGTAATTCTCACACTCTTGAGGGACCAAGTTGCATATATTGTATTTATCATAAAGCAAACTTGGAAATGAACTCACTATATGAGAGAAGCTTATACGAAGGTCAATGGAAAATTTTCCATAGAAATTTGGAGACATACTCAAAACTTTTCTTATTTCGATCATCAAAATCAAAGGTCAGATCAAGCCAAATTCAAGGACCAAGATGAAGCCCACATAGAAATGCCAAGTCATCACATGCCATGTCATCATGGCACGTAACCATGAGCCACATCATCAAACTAAAAAAAAAGGAAAAAAGGCTTACCACATAAGCCATTGCCATGTGGTACAACCAAATAGGCGTGTACACTCTCTTTGTAGCCTTATTTGGAACAAGCTGGCATTTTATAGAAAGAATTGAGGAGCAACGCAATTCTCATTGTCCCATGCACCCATGCAGCCACCAATACAAGGCAACAAAGAGGAGATTCAAGCCCATGTCTCCTCTACCTTTCATATTTGCATAATTTTGCAATCAACGTATTGACCTTCTTTAACCTATGCTAATAGGTCATCAAATTTGAAATTCAAATTGTCAAACAAGAATTTACTTGCTGCAGCAAGTCATAAAGAAGAGATGACTTATGATTCTAATTCACAATGCCAAACCCTAGCTCTACGTATACATCATAATTGGCCAAGGTTCCACATTAATGCCCTAGAAGCTTCTCCAAGCCCTAACGACTCTTCTCCTATTTTCTCCTTTCCATTTTTCATCCCTCTCCTCCTCTCTTCCTTTTTATTTTCTCTTCTCCACAGCAGCCAAAACACTCCTCAACAACCACCATTCATTCTCCATTGAATCCCTAAATCGAGAATACACCATCACCACCAACCCCAGCCACCATTCATCTTATCTTCCTCTTTTGTTTTGTTTTGTTTTTGTGTGTGTATGTGCAATCCATCCAACCCTTGTTTGATCATCACATCTTCAGCTCCATCACCATCTCCATATCTCACAGACCCCATAAGCCATACTATCTCCCTTAAGTCGTGCCATAATTCACACACTTGCAAGTAGAAATACAATACATCAAATTTATGGCAACGTTGCTGAGGACTAGATATTTAGTATTAGAAGAGCTAGTTTTGTGGTTGCCTAAGCATTTTACTTTCTTTTCTTTTAATTTCATTGCAATTGGCTAAGCCAAAAGTAAAAATAAAAAATATTTAAGATTATGTTGTGTTATTTTTGTTCCTTCTTTTCTTTTGTTTGCAAGCTTGTTTTTCTCACTTGATGAGGAGTAAAGTATTGGAGTGAAGTTAAAAAATTCTCACAACTTCAAGGTCAATATCGGATTGCAAACAAGGAAAAGAGAAGTACTCAATTCTATTTTATTTTTTAGTTTTTGTTCTAGTTATCTAGTTGTGCTGGTTTCGATTTTTAATTTCTTTTTCCACTGAGTTTTGTTTTTTATTTTTGAGTCTTTAGTGGTTTTAGTTGCTGTTTATATAGAAGAAAAAAATCCAATAATATTTTTGCTTTTATTTTTAAGTTGCTTGAGTCATAAGAAACTAGTTTGGGAAAAAAAAAATAAAAACAGTTTTTTTCAGTTTTGTTTAGCTCTTGGGTTCGGGGTCATTTTGAATTTTCATGTTTTTAATTTAGTTTTGAAGTTTTCTTTGAAGCATAGCTGCTGACTAGTCTGGACAGCACCTTAATTTTGCCATAAGCTTTCTTTTTTGAGTTTGGTTTTGTGTTTTTAATTGTTGCTTAGTGTCTTATTATATTTGGTAATTAGTCTAATGCATGTTAGGAGTATTTATATTAATTTTCTTGATTAATATAGTTGTTGTTTGGTTGTTTGATTACAAGCTAACTACTTTGAATTAAAATTTTCCAGAATTTTGTATTCGGGTATGGGTGTTTTAGCCACCAAACTCCAGTTTTCTTTGTTTCATTTAATTGTTTTAGGTGTCCTAGTGTTAGTAGTTTAAGGATGGTTCAATTTTTGCAAGTTTAGAATTAGATTTTGAATTTTATTTACATACATATAACTGCTGTCCAGAACCGGAAGAGCAAGATATTTTTCCAACATCTTTCATTTTTCAATTTTGTTTTGAGTTTTTAAGTTGTCTTTTGAGTTTTTTTTTTTTTTTTTTTTCGATTGTTAATTAGTTTAGTGAGTATTTAGTCATTAGGGTAAATTTTGTTGTCAATTTAGCTGATGTGGGTTATTTGCATTCTAAGTAACCAAAATGTTGTTTTTAATTTATTTTTGCTTGTTTTTAGATGTTGTTTTCATATTTTTTTATTTTTTTTATTTGGTTGATGTTTATATAATTTAGTAAAATTTTAGAGCTCTTTTTAATCATTTAAATTTCATTTTGCATTGTTTTAGGTTTTTAAAATATCATTTTGCATATTTGTTTGTTTGCATTTGCATTTTAATTTGCCTAATTAAGATCTTGTTTCGGTTTTGTTTTCTTATTTTAGGTGTACTTTGCTTAATTTTTCTAAAAGAATCATATAGCTTTGCATTGTTTATTTAATGATTTTTCTTTATTTCACAGTTTAAGTTTGTTTTTATTGCTTCTTGTCCAAGTGAGATTTTGTATTTTGTTCTCCTTGTAGGTGCAGTGCAACAATACAATTTCAACATTATGGCAATCAAACTTATGGTAACAAATGTGGAAATTAGGGATATCAAAATCACTATCAAAGACCAGCACAAGCTCAATTCTTCATCAACCCAAGCTTTTTGTGGGATAAAAATCTACCTCATTACCAAGAGAGGTTACCTTTGGATAAAACTATGGAGGAGCTAGAAGCTATAGAAGAGATCAAAGCATTCTTGCCACATCAATTAAGCAAGTCACCTTTGGAAGATGATAGGCATAAAAAGTTATTGTTTTTATACTGTATTATATGTTAGATTTTTGCTAGTTTTAAGTTAATTGTTATTGAAAAATAATGATTTGTTGTATTTTTCTATTTTTTGAGAAAAAATAAGAAAAGTTGGAAATTGTTATATTTTTTTGCGCAACTTGTATTGAATTAATCATATATGGAGCCACAAACTAGTTTTCTATGTGATTCTAGTTGCTAATGAACCCTAACTCATCAATGATCGATCCTGTAAAATGTCATTGTAATTGGATCAGCCAATCAGTACTAGTGTGTTTTTTGAATATACATTTTTAGCAGTTGCAATAGACTTACTCTCCTATGGGAAAATTAATATTTGATTGTCTTCTGGTGTTTGATATGTGTGATCAAGATATTCTTGAAAATCTATGACAAAGATGGAATTTTTACAATTTGAATTAGTGAATTAAAAGTTCATTTGGTCATTGAAAATATGATTGGAATCTGCCTGACGGATTTAGAAGATATAAAAGAAAAGTGTATTTTCCAACTAGGATGCCACCTAAGCATGAATGACTGAAATTGCCACATCATCACTCTCCATTCAAGTGTATTATTATTGTCATGTCACATACCACTTGGAAAGCCTAGAATATTCTAATATTAATTGGTGAGAGAGTAAATAAGAAAAAAATGGTGCAATGATAAGGATATATAGATCCCTTCCTAATCTAATTGTAGATGTGACATCATATTGAGGGCACAATTTACCTTTGTGACCCTACATGGCCCTCCACTTAGAGAAATAAATGGGAAAATATTAATTTTTATACCTTGCAAGTAATTTTCTAGCAGTCCAAATCTATAAATACCCTACACCTTACACACATTCTAAATACCAATCTACCCCATTCATGGCTTCATTCAACAAAAATCTTAGGAGTTTATATATATATATAGAGAGAGAGAGAGAGAGAGAGAGAGATTTTAGCTACATCAAGGAGAGAATGAGAGGAGAATTTCGGCTAGCATTTGGAAGAGTTCAACCTTCTTTTGAAGTCATATTTTGATACACAATTCAAGAGAAATCAAGAGGAAAAATTCGACAGCTATAAGCTTCTAGATTTGATTTTTATTTTCCTTTCTTTTGTTATTCATAATAGGTTTTTTTTTTTTTAATTATTGAAGCCTATTACTTTGAACATCAATAGCTAAATTTCAATAAAAATTTGATGTAGCTCTATTATGAATATTTAGTTTTTAATGCATGACTAGTTTTAATTCACATTAATAGTTAATATTTCATTGTTGATCTTAATGCTTTCATGAAAAGGTGAATGATTTAATATTATATTGGATTAGGAATAAGGAATATAGTATTGTTTCCTATGAAATACATGGTAGATAGGGATATCATCATGCCTAGTGACACCTTAACAAGTTATTGGGTTTGTATGTCTTAGGGCTTAAATTTGGTAGTTTGGATTGAGGACGATTAAACAATCATGTGCTTGCTAAACCAAAATCTATTGAGGGATCAACTCTTGATTAATTTAGGTTAAAAGAGGTTAACTAATGAATTTATCAGGCATAAAAACTAAATATGATTAATCATGGTGAAGTCATATTATATATTTTGTTGTTGTTAAATAGAACATTATTAAATATCCCAATAGATCAAAACTGTATATTAATATATAGTTATACATGAAACAAAGTTAGTGAAGAAATAAAATTTTAAAGCATCTTCAATTGTATATATAGATTGCTCTCCATGATGGTATAAAAATTGTCAATCTAAATGCCATAAACATATTGTCAATTCTAAAATTGTTTATGATAATAATATAAACAAAAAGTGTTTATAGATATTAATTAATTATATATATTTTATTTTTTTTGTAAAAATTGACTTTTTAAAAATAAATTTGCATTTTAAAAAACTCTATAATGTCTAATAAAGTTTTTAAAAATAAACATTCATCAATTTAACATCTTTTAAACATTACTAACTGAGAGATATTGTTTTAAATAACTATCTATGCTCTATTTATTTTCACAATCTATATTAACATTTTTTTTCCACATATATAGATTGTTTTGTTGGCTCCATATCCTTCCTTAAGTTATTTGTTGGTAAAGACAAACCAACAGGTTTCAATTAAGAATGTTCAGGGAATATTAAATCAAATTTATTTATTTATTTTTTATTTTCTATTTTCATTTTAACAAAATCTTACCAAAACTTTCGTCGAAAGAGGCCACGCTACCTAAATTATCAAAACTTTATAACAGACACATGACAACGAATTATTAGCTGTGGTGGTGCAAATGGAAGCATTCTAATTTGGGTAACATTAAATTTTGATGTCATATCCTATTTACTCTATTAATGTATAAATCCAGAAATTTGCTTCTTAGGCACGCATTTTTCCTTTATTAATATGGGTAAAATTACTTTTTTAAATGTTCATTTACACCTTGGATATGGTCTATGAGCAACAGCGAAATCAAATAATGAGGCAGCATTTTCCACTACAAGGTGTGGACCGCGTGGTTTGTGGGGAGGTCTGTTCATCTTTGTTTATTCCAATTTGTGCAGCATTTTTTTATAAAGAAAATCTTGTTTGTCTCCGAAATTAATCGAAAAGATGAGAAGTAAACAGGACATTCAAATTAAGTTGGCACATTCTCTGAAATTCTCACAAGAATATAATAAATAAATTCGAATATATGAAGAAGTAATCTAAAGAATAAACCCTAGCTTCATTAATACCCAATAGTGTAAAACCCTAAAAGGGAAACTTACTATAGAGAAAAAAAGTAGCAGGAACATAAACAATCCTACAAAAAAAGATAAAAAATAATCCTAAAAAAGATGGAAGAACATAAAAAGACATTAACAAAATCGAGAAGTACGGTCACCCAAAGCATTATCATAATAGGTCTTCTCGCAAACTTCATAAAGATCCAATCACTAGTAATCCGAAGCAACCCAAATACCCAACATAGATAAAAACATATGTCACTTGATTTCCTTCTCTTAACACATGAAACTTTAAAATGGATTTGAGCAATAAAATGAAGGCAATTGATCCACTTGTTTCTTAACTTCCAAGGAACTTGCGTAAACTTCCTCTGCAACAAACTAATCACTGCTAAAGAATCACATTGCAACGAGATATTCGTTAAACCAAAGAACCGAGCTCGATCAATAGAATACATAGTTGCTTGTAGCTCAACATCAAAAATGGTAGTAATCCCACATTGATAGAAAAACAACCTATGACCTTGCCATTAGAATCCCGAAAAACACCGCCCACACCTGGACAGCCATTTGCTACCCATTTGTATTTATTTTGATCCAATTTTGGTTAGGAGCACACAAAGATACTTGAATTATAAAAGGAGTCATTCGCCGTTTAATAGAAACCTAAAGCCTCCTTAAAAGCATGAGATCGTAGACTGTATTCTTCATAAAACTATTGTGTAAAGAATTTGCTTCGTGTATTAATCAGCCGATAAGAATAAAAGCATATAAATAGAAACCAAATAGACCGAGTACAAACACTTGTTCGGAAAAACCATAAAACATCAAAAGCCGAGACAATAGCATTATTCCATAAACAAAACACATGCAGACTCAAAGAGTAACGCATAAAAGCTGTAAACAAATCTAAAAGGAAGCCTTAAATGTCAATTTTCAGCATGAAACAAACTCTCAAATTGCCTTGGCGTAAAGACAATCAACAAAAATATGCTTGAGATATTAGCAATCAGCTTTACAGTCAGGGAAATGAGAAGCAAGATAGAAACCCTTCTGAAGAAATAGTTCATCCAAGCCTACCTCGAAACAGCCTCCAACAAAAAAAACCAATCAAGAAGGAAAATCATGAAGTAAAAAAATCTAGAAGCAAACCAGAAGATTTAGATCCCTTACCAAGTTTTGGAGATTAACAAGCTTCGCCAAAGGCTTACCCAACTAGTTATCAGTCTAAATATGAACTCTTGAATTAATCCCAATAAGTCAATGATTATCTACCAAAAGTATGCTTTTCAAATTTCTCATTTTTGGCCAAATAAAGGAGCAAATATAATTATTTTCCTTACCTCTATAACTGTGATTGCAATTTTCTGTCACCTCATCTTTTATCCTAAATCTCCCCTGAAAATGAACAAAAAGGTTACAGTACCGATGTGGTACTAGCCAAAGACACTCTGACGCTTAAGTCAGTTCAAAAAATAAGAGAATGCATTTTGTAATTGAAAGAGTAATTCATGTGTATTTGTGTGTGTTTTTTGTGTGTTCCAAAAGAATCAAATAGTTTACCTTTAAGCTCTCACATCTTACTTATACTTTGGTGTCGTCTCATGCTTTTATGATCTTATAACTGTCTATTGAATGCTCTTGATGAAAATTAATTGTCATGATTGCTGAATTAGTTGTGTTCGGAACAGTTATAATTGACACATCACCTCTTTTCAGCACGTTAGAGCTTCCTGGACATGCATTCAAGATGCCTCAAATAATTCCGAAGAAGGCATGCATTTAAGATAACTTGGATAGTTTCGAAAGAGACACGTGTTCAAGATGGCTCAAATAGTTCTTAAGGAGACATGTGTTCAAGATTCCTCAAATAATTTTGAAGGAGACAAAAGTTCAAGGTGCCTCGGAAATCTTTTTCATCCCTTTATAGCTCAAATTTTTGGGCCACCTAGTACATTACGAACTTCAGAGTAACTATGAATGTTCAAAACCTTAATCACTCCCCTGAAAGGTTTAGTGTCTTCACTCTCTAGTAAAGTTTAGTGTCTTCATTATCTCGAAAGGTACAAATGTCCGAGCGTACTATGGAATACGTCTAGGACTCACCCTCGGAACAATTCAGAACACATCTGAGACTACCCATCAGATGTAAAATAGTATCCATAGTTGAGGTTCACCCTCGTAAAAAATCAGAGATTACTCTCTGGGTATAAAATAGTATTCACGCCTATACAGGTATAATTAATCACCCAAGCTCACTTCCACATATCACACTAGTCCTCGTCTCATAACTTACACGTTCTAGCATATCAATCTTCTACAACAATGGAGCTACTCTCAACTTTGACAGCTAATAGTCCACGCCCAGATCGATGACTAGTCCAAGCCCGGACTGCGGTTAAAAGTCCAAGCTAGGACTAACAACATGGATGGAAATTTTTTCCCCATTTCATAAGGAAATTTCCAACCCTAACTATCAGGTTAACTTTGAAATTCCTGCCACCACTTCATGGGCTTTAATAGGAAATTTACAACCTTAACCATTATGTCCACTTTGAAAATTTCCACCCCACCTCATGGGCTCTAATAGAAAAATTTTTACCCTAACTATCGGGTCAACTTTGAAAATTTCCAACCTGATAGGTCCACTTTGAGATCAAATTCTAACCATAGAATTTTCTTTTTCCAAAGGGCTCTTATTAGCAGGAGGATGATATTTTCCGAGGAGTGGAGATTGAGTTAAAGTACTAGTTTGAAGTTGACTATACGCTTCAAAGTCCTTGTCCTCAAAATTTATGCTCTCGTCGGAGAAGATGTCATCATCTGGAATGATCTCCTCCCCTTGTCAATAGGCTCAGAAAGTGGAGTTCAGTTGTCATTTTCGAAGGAGCTTTTCGAACTTTTCACATTGCTCCCCTTGGTGACAACTTTCTCAAGTTTAGCTTCAAGAAAGTTGAGTGGTCCTAGCCAGTTTTTCCTTTCTTCTTCCATGCATGCTTCTGCGACTCAAACTTCAACTTGGCGTCATGGTCGATGACTATGCTTCGGGTGTTCTGAAAGGCGTTATGGGTCTCCTGGAGATATTTGTTCAATCTGAAGGTGTACCCATCCAATTCTTTGATCTTTTCCAGAGCTTTCTGTGCAAGTAAACGCGTGTTAGGTGACCCAGAGCCTTGAGTAGCCACGGAGATTTTTCTTTTCTATTCTCTTTTGGACTCCAAATTTTCTAGGTCCTTCTGAGATTCCTCAACAGTGAGCTTGGCTAGAGCAATAGTTTTCTTCTCCATGGCTTCGATGAGTTCCGAAGGGAGATTCAGCCACAAGTGAGTCAAACTGTCAGGTTTTGGTCGAAAGAACTATAAGGCACAAAATTGAATACCTGTCGGAATTAATAATTGAATAAATGTCAGAATTAATTCTTTTTCAGAATAGAGACCCGCTTCAAAGAAAGCCTCAGTTGTTAGGATTGATTTGAGGCTGAGATCTTCAATCTGGCTCAGGATTCGGATTGATCATTTTTATTCTGAAGTTAAGATATACAAATTTGATTTTGAACAAAAGTAACTCCATGAATTGACACATCACTTCACAGAGTGGAGGGCTAATTGTGAATATTATTTTATACCCGAAAAGTAATCTTGAATGTTTTCTGAGGGTGAGCTTCAACTGTGGATTCTATTTTACATCCGAAAGGTAGTCTACAATGTGTTTCCAGTTGTTCCAAGAGTGAGTCTCGAGCATCTTCCATAGTACGCTCAAACATCCATACCTTTAAAACAATGAAGACACTAAACCTTCTGAAAGAGTGAAAACACTAAACTTTCTGAGGGAGTGAAGACAATTAACCTTCTGAGGAAGTGATCAAGGTTTAGGACATTCATAGTTACTCTGAAGTTTCGAGCCTACCAAGTGACCCAAAAGTCCAAACCGTAAAGGTATGAAGAAGGTTTCTGAGGCACCCTTAACATGTGTCTCCTTCGGAACTATCTAAGGTATTTTGAACTCGTGTCTCCTTCGGAACTATCTGAGGTATCTTGAATGCGTGCCTTCTTCGGAACTATCTGAGGCATCTTGAATATGTGTCCAATAAGCTCAAAATCCACTTCTGAAGTTTTCTAACATGCTGAAAAAAGGTGAAGCTCCAATTATAACTGTTATGAACACAATTAATTCAGTAATCATGGGAATTAATTATCATTAAGAGCATTCAATGGACAGTTATAAAATCATAAAGGCATGAGAAGCCATCAAGGTATAAGTAAGAGATGAAAGCTAAAAGGTAAAGGACTCTTCTAGAACACGTAGAATTCTAAAAACACACTGAGAACACATGCAAATACTCTTTGAATTACAAAATACATTCTCTTATTTTTTAAACTGACTTGACCGTCGGAGTGTCTTTGCAAGGTACCACACCAATTCTGTAACCTTTTATTCATTTTCAAAGGGCATTTAGCAGAAAGAGGTGGAGACAAAAAATTGCAATCACAGTTTGGCGCGCCAGGTTAGAGGTTTTTCACATTTGATAAGTGATTATACTTCCAGGTACACATTTTTTTTTCAGTTTTTGAGATCAGAAACTTGGGAATTTATCTTGTGATTGTAATTTGATGTTGAATCCCAATGAAAAACCAAGTCTTGTAATTGGGCAAGCGACTTCTACAAATTAAGAGGAACATATCAGGAGTTCAAATACCATAATCTCTCAAATGTATTCACGATTTGATTTGTGAAGGTCCTTTCACTTTCTGTTATTTGTCTAACAGTTTTATAATTTATTCTAATGCCTATAACACCTTTTATGTATATATAGCATAATTTTTTTTGTATTTTAGCATGAGATTTATATGCAGGTCCATCTATAAAATCATGCAAAGCACCAAATAAAATGTCAACTAAGATACATCCAAATCTAATAAAGCATAGCCGCTTAGCGCTTCAACTAGCTATTGTTGCGTAGCACTTCAACCAAGCAAATGTACAAGCACTCTAATAAAAGAGCATTGCAGCAAAACGTGATCAAGACAATATTGGTCATTGTGAGCGTAATGTTTTAGGTAGTTGATATGAAAGTAAATGTTAGAAGCTAGACTTGAACTACATCGTACAAAAGTTGTCGATGCCTCGACATCAAAGTTATCTACTTTCCAATTTGTCCACTCAATTTGGAAAGGGGGCAAACTATATAGGAATAATTAATAACCTGAGCTCACTTCCACAAATCACACTAGCCCCCGTCTCGCATCTTTACAGGTTCTAGCATATCAATCTTCTACAACAATGGAGCTACTCTTAAATCTGATGGCTAATAGTCTACGCCGAACCAATGGATAATAGTCCATGCCCGGACCGACGGCTAATAGTCCACGTCTGGACCAATAGCTAATAGTCCACGCTCGAATTGACAACACAGATGAAAGTATCGCCCACTTCACGGGCTCAGAACTTTAAAAGCTAATAGTCCACGCTCGGACTGACGACTCAGATAGCTAATAGATTACTTTTTGAGATTACAATCACAGTTGGGGGCGCCAGGTATAAGGTATTTCACATATGATACGTGATTATACTTCTAAGTACACATTTTTTCATTTCTTGACATCAGAAATTCAAGAATTTATCTTGTGATTGTAATTCGATGTCGAATCCCAACGAAACACGAACTTTCGTAATTAGGCTAACGACTTCTACAAATCAAGAGGAATGGATAAGGAGTTTAAAGACCATAATCTCTCAAATGTATTCACGATTCGATTCGTCAAAGTCCTTAAATTTTTTTATTTATTTGTTTGACAATTTTATAATTTATTCTTATGCCTATTACATCTTTTATGTATATATAGCATAATTGTATTTGTATTTTTGCATGAGATTTATATGTCGGTCCAACTACAAAATCTTATCATTATTGCGTAGCACTTCGACTAGGCCAACGTAGGCGTTCTAAGAAAAGAGCATTGCTGAACATTGTAGCTAGTGTGAAGACAATATCGGTCATTGCAAGCGTAGCGTTTTAGCTAGTTTACGTGAAAGAAAATGTTAGAATAAATGAGTCTAGATGGCACAAAAAGCTGTGGATGCCTCGACATCAAAGTTATATACTTTCCAATTTGTTCACACAATTTGAAAAGTGGGGGGCTAATTATACGAATCACACTAGCCCTCGTCCCACATCTTACAAGTGCATCCCATATCACATTTTTTATATTTCACATTCACATATTTATGCACGAGCAATTATAATTCTATGTATATGCTAGTTTTGTGCCTGTATTTTTGCATGATATGTAGGTTCTAGCATATCAATCTTCTATAATGGAGCTACTCTCAACTCTGATGGCTAATAGTCCACGTCCAGACTGGTGACATGGATGAAAGTCTCGTCCACTTCACAGGCTTGGAACTTTAAAAGCTAATAGTCCACTCTTAGACTAACTAATCGAATAAAAATTTTGCCCACTTCACGGGCTCAAAATTTTTGCCTCACTTCATGGGTTTTAATAGGAAATTTATGACCCTAAATATTGGGTCCACTTTGAAAATTTATGCCCGACTCATGGGCCCTAATAGAAAATTTCCAACTCTAACTATAGGGTCCATTTTGAGTTCAAATTCTAACTATAGAATTTTTTTTTTCCAAAAGGCTCTTGTTAGCAGGAGAAGGATCATTTCCGAGTAGTGGAGATTGAGTTAAAGTACCAGCTTAAAGTTGACTACATGCTTCGACGTCCTCATCCTCGGAATTTATGCTCTCGTCGGATGAGATGTTGTCATCTGGAATGATCACCTCTCCTTGTCACTAGGCTCAAAAAGTTGAGTTCAGTTGTTGTTTTTTAAGGAGCTCTTCGGACTTTTCACATTGCTTTCCCTCGGTGACAACTTTTTCACATTGTCCGAGCTAGTTCTTCCTTTCTTCTTCCCATGCATGCTTCTGTGACTCAAACCCTACAATGGTCTCAACAGATTCTTTCAGCTTGGCATCATGTTCAATGACTATGTTTCGAGTGTTTTGAAGGTCGTTACGAGTCTCCTAGAGAGATTTGTTCAGTCTGAAAGCGTACTCATCCAATTGCTTAATCTTGTCCAGAGCTTTCTGCGCAAGTCGACATCGTGTTGGTGACCCAGAGCCTTAAGCAGCCTCGGAGGTTTTTCTTTTCTATTATCTTTTGTCTCCAATTTTTCCAGTTCTTCTGAGATTTCTTAGCAGTAAGCTTGGCTAGAGCAATAGTTTTTTTTCTCCATGGCTTATACGAGTTTCGAAGGGAGATTCGGCCACAAGTAACTCCAACCGTCAGGATTTGGTTTGAAGAACTTTAAGACAAAATTGAATACCTATATGAATTAATTCTTCTTTGGAATGGAGACCCGCTTTGATGAAGGCCTCAGGCATTAGGATTAATTTGAGGCTGAGATCTTCAATCTGGCTGAGAATTCGGATTGATCATTTTTTAGTCGAAGTAAAGATATACGGATTTGATCTTGAACAGAAGTAACTTAATGAACTGACACATCACTTCATGGAATGGAGGGCCTAACTGAATACTATTTTATACAAGAAGAGTAATCTCGAATGTTTTTAGAGGGTGAGCCTCAACTATGGATACTATTTTACATCCGAATGGTAGTTTTGGATATGTTATGAATTGTTCGAAGGGTGAATCATGGGTGTATTCAACAGTACGCTCAGAAATTCTTATCTTCCGAGATAATAAAGACAAAAAACCTTCTGGGGGAGTAAAGACACTAAACCTTCTGAGAGAGTGATTAAAGTTTCAGACATTCGTAGTTACTCTAAAGTTCCAAGTGTACCAAGTGGCCTAAAATTTCGAGCCATAAAAGGGATGAAGAATGTTTCTGAGGCACCTTGAACTTGTGTCTCCTTCGAAACTATTCAAAAAATCTTGAACACGTGTCTCCTTCGGAACTATCCGATGCATATTGAACACATGTCTTATTCAGAACTATTCAAGGCATCTTGACTGCGTACCTTCTTTGAAACTATCTGAGGCATCTTGAATACGTGTCCAGGAAGCTCAAACACCACTTTTGAAGCATTTTAGCATGCTGAAATGAGGTGAAACACCAATTATAACCGTTTCGAACACAATTAATTTAGCAACATGGGAATTAATTATCATCAAGAGCATTCAATGGACAGTTATAAGATCATAAAGGCATGATAAAAGACCAAGGTATAAGTAAGAGGTGAGAGCTGAAAGGTAAACTATTTGATTCTTCTTGAACACATAGAATGCTAAAATTATTCTGAAACACACAGAAAACACACGTAAATACACATGAACTACTTTTTCAATCACAAAACACATTCTCTTATTTTTTTAACTGACTTGAGCGTTGAAGTGTCTTTGGCAGGTACAACACTGGTGCTGTAAGATTTTGTTCATTTTTAAAGGAGATTTAGAGAAAAAGATGAGGTGACTAAAAATTGTAATCACAATAACGATCCTAAAAGAATAAAAAAACTAAAGAATCATTAGTCAAAAACTTCCAAGTGAACTTACTCAACAAAGCTTCATTGAAGATATTTTTTAAACCCAACGCACTGGTAGCTTTAGGCAAACAACAAGCATCCCAGGCTACAACAACATGTCTACAAAACACAAATAGAGCTCGACCATAAGAAATCCCTCATAGCATAATTCATCAATTTGAGTAAACTAAAAGGCCACCAATAGATAGAGAAAATGTGAACTAAAGAAGAGGTAATGGCAGAGTCAATAAGATAGATCCTACCCACATAGGAAAGAATATGATCTTTCCAAGATTCATAATGTGACAGAATCTTGTTAGCAATAGGTCTCAAATGCACCTTTTTCAGAGACCCTTTAAATAAAGGCACCCCAAGAAAAGTGAAAGTTAAAAACCCCCATTTTATACCTACAATAGCCATCAAAGCTTGCTGCTGAGGAAAACAAATATGAGCACTAAAATACATATCTATTATTTCCTAGTTTACAAATTGACTAAAGAATGAGCCATAAAGCTTAAAAGCATCCACAGTGTGCTTGAAATGAAGAGAAATACCTTTATAAAAAAATAGAGTGTCATCATATAGAAAGTGTGAAAGAGCCATAGAATGTTGAGAGGAAAATATTTACAAAAACTCCCCCAAATCCATCATTATGAGAAAAGAACAACTTAGAAAGTCCTCCACAATTCAAAAAATCAAAGGTGGGAGAGGTTTACCTTGATGAACACCCGAAGAGAAATGAAAGTATTCAACAAGAGGGACAGTCTAGCCAATTAAAAGGGCTGCTAACCTATTGATGAAAAATTCTAAGAAACCAAAAGCTTTGAAAATGGAAAAAAATGAAAGGCCATCTCATAGTATCGAAAGCTTTTCTTATGTTGATTTTCATTGCAATATTGCCTCCAAAACCCCACTGATCCATGAGATTAACACAGCCTGAAGCTGCTGAAATACAATCTAAAATATGATGACCTTTGATAAATCAAATTGGTTGTCTGAAATAATCTTGTATGCATCACCGCAAGGCAAACAACCAAAATCTTAGTAAGGATCTTAAAAATGAAAATTTCTAAAACAATAGGCCAAAACTTATAGCATCCAAAACTATAAAATTAGAATTAAGTCATGGTTCCAATAAACCTTGGAGTCAAGAAAAATTGAACAGCACAGATCACATCCTCATTGATAATGTCTCACATTTTCTAGTAGAAAATACTCGGAAACTTGTTTCGGACCTAAAGCATTATTTGATCCATGTCAAAAACTACTGCTTTCACTTCCAAACCCGACGAAATAGCCAATAACAAAATATTATCCTTGTCATAAACTAAATTCGGAGTAACTTGAGAAACTAAAGAATCATCAATTTTCCCAACGTCCCCACTCTCCAAAAAAAACTCATTATAATAGTTAACAACATGATTATGAATCTCCAAAGGGCAAGCATTGGTAAAACCAATAATAACCAAAGAAGACAAATGTTTATTCCTTTTAAGAATGTAAAGCTGCATGAAAAACTGTTAAATTAAGATCCCTATCAGTTAACAATTTGAATATGCATTGTCCATGCAAATGGATTTCCTTATAAGAAAGCTCTTGCTCAGTTGAATCCACCATCCGAATAAAATAACAACTCAGAAGGCCTCACAATTCAAAAAAATCAAATGTGGGAAAGGGTTACGTTGATGAACACCCCAAGAGAAATGAAAGTAACCTACAGGAGAACCATTCAACAAGATAGACAATCTATCTTATTGAAGAAGGGTTTGCAGCTTATTGATGGAAAGTTGCGAGGAACCAAAAACTCTGAAAACAGATAAAATGAAAAGCCATCTTGTAGTATCAAAAGCTTTCCTTATGTCGATTTTCATTGCAACGTTACCTCCAAAGCCACGCTGATCCATGAAATTGACACAACCTGAAGCCGTTGAAATACAATCTTGAGTATGAAGGACTTTGATAAAACTAAATTGGTTGTCCGAAACAATCTTGTCAACAATCCTCGGAAAGGCAAACAACCAAAATCCTAGTACGGATCTTAAAAATAAAAATGTCTAAAACAATATGCCAAAACTTATAGCATCCAGAACCTTAGGAATTAGAACCATAAAATTAGAATTAAGACTTGGTTCCACAAACTAAAGTGAAGAAAAATTGAACAGCACAGACCACATTCTCCTCGTTATTGTCCACATTTTCTAGTAAAAAATACCTGGAAACCCATCCTGACCTGAGGCATTATTTGATCTGTGTCAAAAACTATTGCTTTCATTTCCAAACCCGACTAAACAACCAATAACAAACTATTATCCTTGTCATAAACTAAATTCAGAATAACTAGAGGAACTAAAGAATCTTCAATATTCCTAACCTCTCCGCCCTCAGAAAAAGGCTCATTATAATAGTTAACAACATGATTCTAAATCTCCAAAAGGGAAGAATTGATAGCACCGATAATAATCAAAGAAGACAGAGATTTATTTACCTTTTCGATAATGTAAAGCTGCATGAAAAAATGTCAAATTACGATCCCCATCAATTAACAATTTGAAGCTGCACTGATTATGCAAACAAATTTCCTCACAAGAAAGCTCTTACTCAAACATGAATGGGCAACAAGCTTATTAAAGTAGAGCTCCTTCAGAACCTCTTGCAAGTTACCTTGAGCTATGGAAATATGAAACAAAAAGACCCAAAAACTAAAGTATTCCAAACTTTCAAAGAAACTTTAACTAATTTGAGCTTGGACATTACCTGACTACCTGAAGTAAGAGAGTGAGAAAAAGATAACAAAAGTAAATTATGATCTGATTGATGGCGATAAAGCGCAGTACAAGTAATAGCATTCAAAAAATCATGACAACTAGCTGAGCAAAAAGCCCTATCAAGTTTACATTCCACATAAAAATGTAAACCATGTCTCGCCTAGTGTCCAAATGGACCAAATCAACAGCTTCAATAACTTTTTGAAATACCTGACAGGAAATCCTAGATGAAGAAAAACCTAGATTTCTCATGAGTGCGCATGATTACGTTAAAATCCCCAACCATAGACTAAGGATCTTTAATAACCAAGTGAAGATCATCTAAATGTTTCCATAAACCCTTGTGAATCTTGTAGAATACACTAGCATATATGTAAAAGAAATAGTATTTGTTGAGAATAAATACTATAAACAGAAACAGTTCCAAGGAACATTGCAGCTAAAACCCATATTGAAAGAACATCATGCAAAGGCATATCAACCGAGACTAATTTGAAACCCAATGTAGCCCAAAAATCAAAATGAAAAGAAGCCTAAGAGATAAAAGGTTTAGATAAATAAACCAAACTAGGTCGATGTAATTGACAATGTTGACGATCAACTTCTAGTTTCAGTGTTTCCAACGCCTCGACAATTCCATTATAATATCTCTATTGAACATGAGAATGACAAACAACCCTAGTAACCGGGGGTGGAGGACCAAACTCAAATTGAGCTTTTATACATCTCAGTCTTTCTTTGTTGCCAAGTCGGCCTTTTTTCCAATACCAAGCCAGAGTCCATATATCTTTATCATTCTTCTCAATTGTTTAAGTAGATTATTTTTCAATCGATCCATTCAAACCAACTGAAGATTCTTGTACCCCATATGGAACAATCTCTGTACACTTGTCGCTAGCATCCTCGACCATAACCTTTGAATATGGAATTTGCAGATCTGATTGTCTTCTAGGGAAAGATCCACCACAACTTTTTGGCCCTTATCCTTAGCGGATTCCAAAGCCATCCTACTATCCACTCAGCCTTATTAATTAGTCAACGGCCTCTATAATTCAAAGAATCTTGAATAGCATCAAATTCATAGTTTAAAGGATTAGAGTCTATTGATTTAACAACCCCATCCATAGCATCATTAATCTCAGCATTACTAAATGTCTTTCTAAATTTTGGGACAATCCTCTACTTAACGAGTCATCCTTAGGCCTAAAAAGTTATTTAACCATGGCATTTCCTTCTTTTAAGAAACTTTCCTATCTCTAGCAAGAGATCGACAATTCACAGAAACATGACCAATAGCTTTACAAACTGAGGAAAAAGCATGTAAATTTGCATATTCTAAAAATGTTAAAACAACTATGACCTCTTTTCAAAGCAATGAATTCTGGAAGATCTAAAGGTCCACATCAAGAAGCACTTAAGCAAAATGTCCTAACATACCATCTATAGTAGAAATATCAATGTGTAAAGGAACATTTATCATATTTCCCAAATCTGAAATTATTTGTGGATACCAATATGTCCGTGCAAGATCAAAAAATCGAATCCAAACTTGTTTATTTGTGGTCTTTTGTAAAGAATGATTGAAATCGGGATCATAAGCTTGAAGTAAAAAAAGTTTCTGGTTTCAAATTCATTGAACCAAATGATTAGACCTTGTCATGATTAGCTTTTGAGGTTCTCAACATATGTTAACACCCATGGCCAAGAGAGATTAGCTTCCAATCCTTGAGCTTCTGAATTCCCTGCAACTTTTATGTGAGGCCACGATTTGTCATCCTTGGAGAGGAAAATTCAAGCAATAAGAGAAAACTGGCAATAATTAAGACATTGTTGAAAAGCAGTCTCATTGAATTTCATAGCATCCCTTTCTTTCTAGAAAGTCGCAAAAGAACTTAAAGGAAGAATGAAGCATCAGCTCCATAGTTGTCGCCGCACCAACCCTATTGCATACGAGATTTACTTACATTTTGAAGCAATCTGAATCAAAGACTCATCAACTGCAACCGAAGAAGAAGGCTTGGATGCCATGCCCGATACCCTAGCTTCATCCTCAGCCATATTTGCCCATGTAGGTTTCTTTACAGGAATTGTATTATTTGAACATAAAACCTTTACCTCCCATGAAGGGTCAAAGTTTGCCATAGAGAACCTAACAGATAATAAAAGGACGATGAGTACATCATGAAAACACCAGCAAAAGAAATCATAAAACCAATAAACCCTAACCAAAGAAACCAAACTCTATCAGCGCTTCTCTCTCGTCCGTCACCAAGATAAGAAAAATTCAAATAAGTTGGTTTGTCCCTGCAATGTAAGCATATTAATTGACTATTTTTGGATTCATTTCCCTATGTCAATTTTAATTTTAAAAGTAAAAACAAGAAAAAACAAGCTAAATGCAGTCAATTTTTAGTTGCTATCTTAACAATGGTTTTTTTTTTTGTTGATAAACATCTTAACAATGGATTAAAGTGGTGAGAAAAAGTAAACCTTATATTTTAATTTCATTTGGATCCTTGTACTGTATGTCTCTTTAAAATCTTCTCAGAGTTCAACGCAATGTATAAGTTTTCTTTCAAATTGACATTGTATTTGGCACTCTCTTGGCTAATAATTACAATTTATCAAACCTTTTTTTTTTTTTTAACTCCCGTTGGATTTTTACAATCTTGAAAAGTTCATATGCCCCAAAAAGAAGAAATAATTGTTAGGAAATATTAAGCATTTAATTAATTATTGTTTGTTTAGCATTTATGACTTTTCTTTTTAAACCAAATTAGTACTCTTGGAACTGTCTTGCTAGCATAAACCATTGTAAGATAAGTTACCATAAATCTAATTATCACGCGTAAATTTACTAAGAGAATGGCAAAGAGCACGAGATCTTACGAATCGTAATTTATACAAAAATAAAGCTCAATAATATATTATTTATTATAGTACTTGTATGTATCCCAGGTCAGATTTAAACTTCAATCGAAATAATTTTTTTTTTTATCTCCATTTGTAATTAAAAAAATTAAACATACTATTTATAATCAAACTAATTAGTAATAAAAATTTGCTACCAAATTGTCCATAAAATTTTTTTATTTAATGATGTAAAATATATATTATTGTTTAACAATTTAACATATTTGTATAATTTAAATATAAATAATAATACATCGCTCTAATATAATTATTTCATATAATTTAAAAATTAATTATTGAAATAATAAATAAATAAAAATGTAAGAAAGAAAAATTAAAAGGCATTAGTGTCGATTTCAAATGATTCATTACTGTAATTTTAATTATTTAAATTAGCTTAATGGATAAAAGAGTCATTACAGCATGAACAAAAGAGTAACTTCGGAGCGCGTGTAAACTACCTAACCCTCAGGAGCCTTTGAATGAGGAGTTGTCGGGTGAATTTGGTACCGCTGTCAGAAAGTAGACTGCGCTGTGATTGCGTTGAGAGGCCACGAACACGCGTAAGGGTAGGGACGTGTGTTGAGAAGTAATTGGCTGGTGGGACACACCGCTTGGTCCAAGCGAGCGGTTCAAAGGGAGGATAAAAGCGTGGGCAGAAGCCAGAAGAGACAGCAAAATGCAGTGGCATAGCAGCCTCCTCAATCGAGAATCAGGAGTAAAATAAATAATAATTAAAAAATTGATCCAAGTCATGCGGCGAGATAGCAGATTGTGCCGACAACTTGTTCAATCTGCTAGAACCAGTTTCCCATTCGGACACACCTTAGCTACGCGCTCGCTTTTTTTCTCTTTTTTCTTTTAAATGCTGCTAAAAAGGTAAATATTGACATAAATAAATAATTTAAGAAAAATACTGCATTTAATAAGAATTAGAAAAACAATAAATTACATTTGTAGTCGGTTAGATTATGTCTTAATTATTATGCGAAGCAGTGCTTTTAATATTTTTTGAAGATGAATCAATTAAGATTTATTTATCAGTAGTAACTTAGGAATATTTTTGGAGTGAATTGAATTGGTAAAACTTTGAATATTTTATATATCTATTTAAAATCAAACTGTACATTATATAAAAGTTGTATATAATAAAGCTGGATCATATGTATGTCGTTTGTCCAAAAAAAAAGTTTATTCAAAACTATTATTTAGAATTTTTTAAGATTACAAAATCTTTAAATTAAAAAAGAAAATGGCAATAATCGAATCTACAATATCAAAGATATAAATGTAAAGGATTTACAACTATATTAAACACATTTGTCAAGCTATTATTATTTAAACTAGAAAATAAAACTTTTGCAACGAACAATATCTTTGGGTGCTAATCAAGTACCTGCTACCAAGCAAACCAGGCTTTTCGAAAAAAATAAAACATTGTGCAAAATAAAAATCAAGCCTGATTAATGTTTGACCGTAAGAAAATTAAAATAATAATAATAATTAAAAAAAAGCCTACACAAGTACCTGAAAAAGTAAATTAATAAAGAAAAAATGATGAAGAGTGGACAAACGCGGGAAGAGAGAGCGTAAGGAGAGGTGGATGCAGCACCGCACACTAATGAAGTAATGAATTGTGCGTTCGCAGCCGTTAGATAATGATGATAGTTAGTATGCTCTCTCGACAACCCACATGCCACGTATTTCGGGAACTATAGTTACTTAAAATTCCACCACGCTCTCTCTTCAGGAGCAGCCGCCTCCCAAATCCTTCCCCATCCCCCACCCATCTCAGTCAAATCCCTCGTTGACTGTGCCCTCTCTCTCTCTATTCAATTCCCACCCATTTCTTCTATAAAACCAACCCTTTCCTTACCACTCCTCTATTGCGTCCCTACCGCCCAACCTTTTTATGCCCTCTCCTGCACCCAAACAGCAACATATAGTTTCTCGAGTTCTGGATTTTGGATTTTTATTTTTGTCTTAAATATTAATAATAGTAAAAAATGGCTCCAAGGGACAAGACGGCCGCCGCCGTTAAAGCTAACGGAAAAGTGAAGGAGGTGCATTTTAGAGGGGTGAGAAAGAGGCCTTGGGGCAGATACGCCGCCGAGATCAGAGACCCTGGCAAGAAAAGCCGTGTCTGGCTCGGTACCTTCGACACGGCTGAGGAAGCCGCTCGGGCCTACGACGCCGCCGCCCGAGAGTTTCGCGGAGCTAAGGCCAAGACGAACTATCCACTTCCTTCTGAGAATGCCAACGGCAAGGTCAACAGCAACATCGATATTAGTAAGAATATTAATCAGAGCCCCAGCCAGAGTAGTACGGTGGAGTCCTCGAGCCGTGAGCCGGCTCTCATGGTTGATTCTTCGCCGTTGGATCTCAATCTTGCTCACGGGCTTGGCGGTGGATTTGCTTCCGGTGCGAGATTCCCGTTCCCTCATGTGCCGGCTGTTGGAGCCGTTTTCGGTATGCCGTCGGCTAACCACGTCCTGTATTTTGATGCTGTTGTTCGCGCAGGGATGATGAAGAGTCATCAGTATAAGGAGCTGAGGTTTGATCACCACGCGTCCAGTGATTTCCACGCCGCTGCCTTCGCTGGTGGGGCCCAAAGTGATTCGGACTCGTCCTCCGTCGTTGATCTGAACCATGACAATCTGCCTCGCCGAGTTCTCGATCTGGATCTTAATTTCCCGCCACCAGAAATGGCTTAATTTTTATTTTTTTCTGACGTTAACACCATCGCCGGAGGTCGATAGATTCCAATTTTAGTTTTTCTTTTTTACCTATAAAACTAGAAAAAAAAAATGATAGCCTAAAAATGTGAAGAACACGTTGAGAGCAGGGATCAACGCTCCATGTGCATACGCCCTTTTTTGCAACAGAGAAACGATGAGTTTCACGCTGTTGTTCTCAATTAGTTTTTTTTTTTTTTTTTCAGTTGTAATATCATTTTGGTAATTTTTTCCTCCATCAATGAATTTGACACTGAAAACTCCAAAATCATCGTCTTAATTCGTTTGTTGATTTCCTTTTTATTTTCCTGGGTTTTAAGATTATTGCTCTTCCATGAGTGGCCGTCGATCGGTATATCCAGGTCAGTATGGATCAGTCAGGAGTTTTAATTGTTTGGTGGACGGGGAAAAACAAAGTGTGGCCCCGGTGGTGGGAATCTCTGTCGTACGGGTTTTGTTTCCCTTTGCCGAAGGAAAATTAATTTTCTTTCAGGATCTACTAAATAAAAATGCTGTGGATAAGAATTTGACATGGTTCTGATATCCTCATTTTGGTTGATTATCAAGTTTGTCAAAACCGGTCCAGATAAATACTAATACCCGGAACAAACGTATTTGGCAGATGAATAATACCTCTTAACATTTTAAAAATTTAATCAATGACCTTTCCATTTTTATTGTTTTTGGAACTTAATTTGGTTTTTTTTGGTGAATAGGAACTTAATTTGGTTGGAGAAAGAAAAAGAGTAATTTAATATATAAAAGCATCTTTTTTAATTTTTTCGTTTAAAAATTATTTAAGAATATTTTGTTTTTGGAAATGGAAAAATCATGTTATAAAATTAATATTATGCAAATTCTAGAATCATCAAATTTATTAATTAAATTTTTTGCATTTTATTAATTAATATTATTTTATTAACAATTTTATAATATTTTTTTTATAACATTGTTCATTTATTAACTATTAAAATTAATTATAATATTAAATATTAATAATTTAGTTTATATAATTGATACATGTAAGTTATAACATTGTCTTTTTAGTATTTGTAGATTTAGCCCATTATAAAAGATAAAAAATTTAGTCCTCGTACAAAATTTCTTTTTATCCAATTTATAATAAAAACAAAACATGATCCTTTTATTTTCTTGTGATTATAATTTATATGAAACACCAAGGAGGATAAGACAATAAGATATGTGTTTTTGTTTTTGCAAATTAAAACATCTAATTATACACGTGTTAACAGATGCGTCCAGCGAGTGAACCTGAAATGGTTACCAAAGCGCGTGACAGGATCGAGGATGGTTTTCTGGGTTTGAACCGAAAAGTTATTCTGTGTTGACCGAGGAGCTCTAGTGATTGGAGCCCGGTTGCACGTGATATATGGCCGTCCGATCTTTGCTCAAGTCGAGTATTATTATGAGAATTAAAATAACATAAAAAACTTAAATTAAACGATTTAATCGAAGTTGCTAGAAAACGCGAAAAAGGTGGGAAAGAAGACAAAGCTGGGACCCACGTGGGAGGCGGGCGGTAGGAGTGGAAGTGGGAAGCGCGCGGCTGCCGCTTTTGGTGGGCCCGGTCCTGCTGGTCAGTGGACCGAAGATATCTATGCGCAAGATTTTGTTTTCACATTTCCTTTTATATGCTTTCTTATTTTATTAAATTAAATTGATTTGATCGAACAATGCTTCATTTACGTGATTAAGTTAACAAAATCTTATTTACCCAAAAAAATTAACAAAATCTTGTAAAAATATTTACTGTTCGACCAACCAAAATTTATTAAAAAACTTAATTGGAAAATTATTCTAGTTTCCACTAGTATTTGTCTCTTTTTTTTGGTAAATCGCTAGTATTTGTCTCTATTAAAGCTGTTCTGTAGCTTGATTTCGATTGTTTCCAGCCTCGACTTTATGTTATCACCAAAAAGAATATTGCTTTTACTATACTATCAATAATTTTTTTCTGAATATTTTATCAAAAGTAAAAAGTTTTCATAATAAAATAATAGATTAATTGCAATTTTACGATTTATACATTTAATTTTAAATATATATTGGTTAAGATTTTTAAATTTATTACAGTTTAGTTTAATTTTTAATTTAAATCAAACAGATTAATAATAATTGTAATTTTTTTTATCAACACTAATATTTTTTTTCTAAGTTCTGCTACAAATTTATAAACAAAATTGGTATCAATTTATTTAGTCAAATTAAAAATTGATTCAAATTGTAATGAAATTAAAAATTAAACTCTAAATCATTACGTTTTAAAATTGACAATTGTAATATTCTTGTCGGAGTACAATTAAATTAAGAATAATTAAAACAATAAAGCTTAGAAATTGAAAGTTTTTATATTTTAATTTTTTCGCTTTAAAAATTTAGTTTAGAAAATTTAATTTTATTTATCTTATTAAATTTTTCTTGTTTAGCCGTTCATTGGATAGAATCTAGGAGTAGATGAGTGGGTTAAACATGAGTTTACATGTCACAGTCACTTTTTTTTCCTTTTAAAAAATTGAGTTTTTTTTTCGACAATTAAAGACGGTGCGAAGCGATTAAAAACATTAAAATATGTATAGTACGGCGCATAGGTAGGGTGACGTGTCGGATAGGGACAGAGTTACGCCGGCGGGTCGGCGTGTTTGTGTAAAAGGTGTTGAGGAATGGGGCCACTTTCCCATTCACACACGAATAGATGAGAGAGAGAGACTATGAAAGGGGCCTCGTGATGCGCCACGTTTAGAGCCAAAGTAACCAGGAAAATATAAAAGCGACCGCCACAAATTTATATGTTTTATTATTTTAAAATTTTTTTAAAAGAAAAAAACAGCTTGAAAAGGGGTTAGGTGTGGGCGGCTGCCCTGCCTTTACCTGCATTTTAATTTTTAATATTTTTAAAACACCTGCATTTTTGTTGAGTGGAGACTTTGTTGCTTATTTGAGGTGACACCTCTCCACTCTGCCATTATCTATCATTCCGCGTAATTTAGCAGCCCATTTAATTCCAATTATCTGTTATATTTTAGTCCTCCTTTCTTTTTTCTTTTTTTTTATGCAATACGTTAGTACTCTATGACGACGTCATATGCTTGTTTTGTTTAGCCTAATCATGTAGAATGTTTCTCTTTGCTATAAAAAAAGATGAATTTCATTTAATTTACCAAAAAAAAGAAAAGATGAATTTCATTTAAACTTTTCTTCTTTTATCTTAATACTATATATTTTTGGAAATTATATAAAGTACTAACTTTATTTTAGAAGGTGTTTTCAATCCGAATTTAAAAAGAAAATTATAAATTTAAAAAATTTAAATATATTTACTATAAATTTTTAAAATTTTTATGAAGTCATAAATATTCAATTTAAATTTTTAAACATATTAAATTTGATAAAATTTCAAAGTATTTAATTAATATTTTGTAAAAATTTATAAAAATTTAAAGTATTTAAAATGCCAGTGGCTTTTAATTATTTTTAAAAGTTATAGACTCAGATTTTTTTAGCCACAAATACAAATATTAACCTAATAAAAAAAAATTTATTTTCTTTTAAATTTTTTGTTAACTTTTAAACATTTTTAAATGGTTCAAAATGAATTTATATTATACATTATTTTTTAAGCTCTCCTTCATCATTCTTTTTTTTTTTCCCTCTTATCTCATATTCTATTACAAAACCAAAGCCTAACAAAAACAAAATATTCTAGATTTTTTCTCTTTTCTTTATTATATATTCACTAATAATTAACAATAATTTTCTTTTTTATACAAAAATACAACATTTAATTTTTTTAATATATACATATAACAAAGTAGAATTAATATGTAATTTGATATGAAAAATGGCTTGAATAACTAATTTTTTTATTCTTTTTTTTTTCATTAACATTTTTTTCTTCTTTTTCCTTTTTTATGTTCATTTACGTTCTTTTTTTTTACTCAATAGGAAAATTAGAATACATGACTAGTAACAATTAAAAGTTTATAATTTATTAAATTTGTTTAAAATTTATAAAATTATTAAAAAAAATTTTACAAAAGTTATTTAAAATCACTCATACTTTTATAACTCTACAAAAATCTATAAAAATCTATTAAAATTTACAAAAGTTTATAACTTTAAAAACTCTATAAAATCTTTTAAAATTTAAATTGAATATATCTTAGTTTTCTATAATTAACAAAACATATACATATATTCAGATTTTTTACTACTTAATTTTAATATTTAAAAGTCGAAATTATACTTTATATGATTAATAAAATCATAAAATACAACTTTAGAAAAAAAAAATTAAAAGTGGACCCAGGATAAAATTTTATACACTTCGATCTGTGTGTTATTGGAAGTTGGAACTAGAGGTGTGTAAAAAAATCGATCAACCGATAAAACCGATTGATCCAATATAATCTAACTTGTTTATATCGGTTATTTTTATGTAATTTGATTGAAACGGTTTTTAACCGATAGTCAGTTATGTTTGGTTCAATTTTTTACATTAAAAACCAATAACATTAATCCAAACAAAATTGATTACTTTATAATTTACAATTTTTTTTTTCAAGCAGCCCAGCAGGCAAGCATTGTCAGGCGCCTCCCCAAGCACCTGGGCTAGCGCCTGGTTCTGTGATTCCAAATTTTATTTTATTTTTTTCTTTCAGGTAGCCTAGCAGGCAAACCCTGCCAGATGCTACCCCAAGCGCCTGGTTCTGCAATTATTTTACGAAGAATATGACAATTAGTTTAATATTATTAGTATGTAGGCTTTGTTGTATTAACTTAAATTTGGAGTTGGATTACTGGATTATTGTATTACTGTAATAATTTTATTTTGTTTTGTTTTAGTTTAATATGTTTATTTTTCATGTTATTTTTTTAATCATTTATGTATTAGGTTTTGAAAAAAAACATAATTTTTTAAACAAAGTTTAAGCTCAACAAATTTTTGGCACAAAAAATAGCTCAAATGTCATATATTGAAAGTAAAAAAGCTTAAAAATTAAATTTTAAAAAGTCTAAAAAAAAATTAAATAAAAGTTAAAGCCAAATCGATCAAATCCAATTATTTATTGGATTGGATTTTATTGGATTGGATTTGATATATAGATCGGATTAAAAACAAATAAAACTGATTACTAATTGGATCAAATTAGTTATTTCCAAAATATATTGGTTTCGAACTGATGAATATCTCTAGTTGGAACTAAACACTTAAATAACACTATTTAATATTATCCAATGTTTTAATACATGGAACCAAACGTGCTTTAAACAAATTAATATATCTTAATTCAAAATCACTATGTGAACATGAACGTAATTTTAACTTAAAAAGAAAATTGACAAAAAAACAAAAAAATCATAGTTTTCACTACTCACATTATTTGTCCCTTTTTCGTGAAAAAACAAGATTGAACTTCTTCTTTTTTTACTCAAACAAAACTTAAAAAGGTAATCTCATCCATATTCAAAATTATTGAAAGAATTTAGCTTTTCATCATTCTTCTTTTCTTCTCATTTTCCTCAAAAAATTTCTTGGTAAAGACATTGTTTTGTTATTTTTTAAGTTAAATGGGATGTGCTTACCTTCCCTAGCCCTAGGATTGCTTGTCCAGTGATAAGAAAATTTGGTATTTGTCATCAATAATGATAATTGCTAATGAAAATGCAATAATTATTGGAAAAATAAGTATAATATTACTATAGTAAAATTCACAAATATTTACAATTATAAGTATACACAAAATATGCAAATGAAACCCAAAACAAATATAGAAAATAAATATATAAAAAAATTACAGTTAAATTGAGGCTTGAGTTGGACACAGTGACCTTCACAAGAATTATGCCCTACACATGTGCTTATGGATAGATGGTAGTCGTATCCAAGGATACAACGATTTCAATCTTGTAAAAGTATCACTTCAATTTGCAAGACTCAATAAACTAAGAATATGCGTAAAACTGTCTCGCGTATGTATGTTAATGCTCTTCAATCTCTAAGATTTAAATGCTAAAAATTGAATTATTAAAAGCTTTGGGGGGCTTGTATTTATTGGCATAAACATATGTCACAGAAATACATTTTAATTAAATAAGGTACCTTTTAAAATCAATAGGCACTTTATAAATTAAACGGTTTCATATATACCTTTTAATGAATTTACATATACCTTTTTAATTAGAAAACATATTTTTAATTTGAACACTAACTTTTTAAATTAAATTTTTTTTATTAATTTGTATGAAAATGTACTATTTAAATTAAAAAGGGCAAAAGAGAGATGCTGCTCTTCATAGAGGAACTAAGCTATAAACAAAAGGTGGAAAAACTCCAGGAGAATGCTATGGTCAAGGAAGTTCAGTATCCCAACTAGTTGGCAAACTGTAGTAAATAAGAAGAATGGAAAAAATAGGATATGTGTTGATTTCACAGACCTAAACAAAGCCTGCCTGAAAGCCAGTTTCTCACTCCCTATGATTGACTGATTGGTAGACGCTATTGCAGGCCAAGAGATGATGACCTTTCTCGACATTTTTTCTGCATACAACCAGATCTTAATACACCTAAACAACTAGGAAAAGACCGCCTTCATGACCGAAAGAGGAATCTATTGCTACAAGGTAATTCCTTTCGGCCTAAAAAGTGCTGAAGCCACATACCAACATTTGGTAAACAAAATATTGAAAGATCAACTGGAGAAAACAATTGAGCTCTACATCAATAACATGTTGGTAAAGTAAGAAAAGCCAAAGATCATCTCGACCACCTGAGACAAACTTTTGACGTGCTAGAAAAGTACAACATGAGGTTGAACCCCACCAATAGCACCTTTAGGGTATCATCTGGAAAGTTTCTTTGACACATAGTTACTTATAGGGGAATAGAACCGAACACAACCAAAATCAGATCCCTAATAGATATGCTTTCGCCTAAAAGTATGAAGGACGTACATAGGCTTAACAGCAGAGTGGCAACTCTAAGTAGATTCATATCAAGATCTTCCGATAAATGCCACAAATTCTTGGTTCGGATTCTCATGGGAAAGACCACTTTCGATTGGACCAAGGAATGCAAGAAGGCATTCTAGAACTTGAAAAAGTATATTGGTTCGCCCCCTCCATTAGTGAAAGCACAACCCATAGATGTTTTGCGGTTATATTTGGCAGTTTTAGACTACACTGTGAGTGTGGTACTTGTAAATTCTAAGGGTAAATAGCATAAGCTGATCTTCTAAGTCAGTAAAGTGACCTTGAGTATCGAGACTCGATACTTCAACTTGGACAAGTTAACCTATGCCCTTATAGTGTCAGCTCGGAAACTTAAACCTTACTTCGAAAGCCATATTATTGAAGTAGTCACGGATTTCTCCCTTTGGACTGTCCTGCATAAGCCAGACTTGGCAAGGCGAATGGCCTCATGGGCCACCAAACTAGGTGCCTTCGATATAAAGTATATCCCATGAACGACAATGAAGTAACAAGTATTGTTGATTTCCTTGCAATGTTCGCCGTAAACACTGAGGATGTAATGAAAGAGCTCACCACTTCATCCGAGTGGAAATTATTCATATATGGCTCATCAAATGCCCAAGGAAGCAGAGCCGATATCTTGTTAAAGAACTCAAAGGTGACCTACTAGAGCACTCTTTGTGTTTTGGTATTCAAGCTTCGAACAATGAGCTTGAGTACGAGGCTTTGATTGTAGGTCTGGGTTTGGCAAGGAAGTTCGGAGCAACAATGGTAATAGTGTCAAGTGATTCCCAACTGGTAGTAAACCAGGTGAATGGCGCGCATGCAGCTAAATGTTCGACCATGGCCAAATATTTGAAAGTTCAAGAATTAATCTCAGGCTTCGAGAAAGTCGAGTTGAGGCAGCTTTTTAGGGAGGAGAATAGTCATGCAATCACTCTGGCTACGTAGCCTCAGCCGTACACTCATTGACAAAAAGGCAATCCCAATGGAATTTTTTTTTGAACCAAGCATCCAAAAGAGTTATGATGTGATGACTATTGATGAAAAAGATGAATGAACGTGATTGACGAAGATTGTGGAGTACATTATCAATGGAGTTTTACCTTCGGACAAGTTTGAGGCTTGCAAGTTGCGGATGAAATCGGTAAGATACTGCATGTTCGAGGGACACCTTTACAGGAAGTCCTTCTCTGGACCTTTGCTCAAATGTTTGGGTCCGAAAACAGCATTTAAGGTAATGGCTGAGATGCATGAAGGTTTATGTGGTAATCACTAAGAATGAGGATTTATGGCTTGCCGAATAGAATTGCAGGGTTTTTATTGGCCGATCATTTTGAAGGATTCCGAGAAATATTCACAAAAGTGCGAGAAGTGTCAACGGTTCATCCCATTACATCACGTATCGTCCAATGAGTTGACTTCAGTTATGAGTCTATGGCCCTTCATCCATGGGGATTCAACATTGTTAGGCCTTTACCTCAGGCACTAAAACATAAAAAGTTTATTTTGGTGGCAACGATTATTTCTCAAAGTTAGGTGAAACAGAATCTTACTCCAACATCAAAGACACAAATTTTGTTATCTTTGTCTGGAAGAAGATCATATACCACTTCGGGCTTCCAAGAGTTCTGGTCACCGACAACGGATCCCAATTTATTAGTTCAAAATTCAAAAAATTTTGCAGCAAATGGAAAATAAATGTCTATTACTCAACCCCCAAGCATCCACAAGGGAATGGTCAGGCAGAAACAACCAACAAGACAATATTAAACACACTAAAGAAGTGGCTGGAGGAGTCTAAAGGGAAGTGGGTGGAAGAATTTTCAAGTGTACTATGATCTTATAGAACGACCATCCGAGAACCCACCGATTCCACTCCATTTTCTTTGGTGTACGAGAATGAAGCAGTCATTCATGCAGAAGTAGCTGAGAAGACCATCTAAACTAGTAGACAATTGGAGACTTTCAATGATAAGATGATGCAACAATCCTAGACGATGCGGAAGAAAAGCGTGAAGCAGTGGCAATAAAGCTCAGGCATTACAAGCAGCTTGAAGCACAATACTACAACTCCATGGTTTATCAAAGGTATTTCTAGGTCGGCGATCAGGTACTCTGCAAGGTCTTCCAGAACACTCAAGAGCTAAATGTAAGAAAGCTCAGACTCAATTGGAAACACCCTTACACGGTTATCTCGATCCCTCGGTGTGGAGGATATCAGTTGCAAGACTCACAGGGCAAAAAGGTCCTGTACAGCTGAAATTCTAAGCACTTGCAAATTTTCCACACAAATTTCTCTTTTACTTAATTTGTATGTCCATGACATTTGCATTTTTCTCTTTTAAAGTCAGACTAGGCCGACTGAAGGTACACCAGTTGGGTTTAATCCAAATTTTTTATGTTTTACAAGTTTAATCAATAATCATTGTCTTAGCACACAAATAAAATAAAATGCCACATTTACATGTGGAAAAACTACGAACTGACATGGTCAGGAAACTTACGAGCCAATTTTGCACTGGAAAAACTACGAACCAAACATGCTGGAAAGTGACCCTCTGTGATGGAAAAATTGCAAAGTAGTCTCAAACTGCTACGCTTCTAACCTTGCACACATACAAGGGGCATGCTTATGATTTCGCATGTGACCCTAGAGTTGGGCGCCTAGCGAAATTGGTAAGCAGTGGATCATGAGTAAGAAATTGCTATTAAAATTGGGTTGAGTATCTTGAAAGTCGGACCTTCCAATTTAAAGGTTGGATAGACATTTCGTTTTGGTACTATATCATTTTTATAGTATGTCTATACAAACTCTTAACAAGATTGCAGGAATTCATAATAAACAAATTTCGTTAAGAATCTCAAACAGTTAAAAAGATCCAAAAAATGCATGTGAATTCTATTAATAACTTTGGATGTTATGGTTTCTGAACATCTCACAAAAAAAAAAAAGAAACATCAAGAATGATAGCTATAATGAATGACAACAATTAAAAGACAAATCTTTACTCGGGTCGTTCAGTTCTGAGGTAGCAGTTGGTCTAACTCAGGTGCGAGGGTCAAATCTGCCTATGGTGGCTCAGACGATTGAGGGTTAGCACAGACCTCTCCCTCTGGCTGGCCCAGAGAAGGACTGCTAACATCCGAAAGGTCATGGGAAGGCCCCACAACTTCCCCTTCCATTAAGGCATCAAAGTAAGTGTAAAGATCATGGGAAACACTCGGGCTCAATAGGGGATCATTTCTGCTAGGCTTATAAAACTGTTTCTTCCCCTATGTGTATCACCAGGTTGATTAACTTCACATGGTTCATGTCCATGACCTTGTTGGCCTTTCAAAGCTTTATCTGCCGCTCTCTATTCTCCAACCGAAGCCTCATGATCTCAGCCCGCACTGCGTTTCGGGCAATCAGCAGCTCTAACTTCTTTACTTCGGCTGCCCTCTTCTCCTCTGCAACGCTCATTTTCAGCCAAGCGAGTTCAGCTTCTGTTTTCTAGTGAGCCGTCTTGACGCGGTCAAAGCCCTCAACTAGTTCCTTGTGGGCCACCTCGAATTCAAAAATTTTCTTTTCCACAACAGCTAGACATTTAGACATATGGTTGTTCTCTTTACACATCTCAAAACGTCTTAAAGGTGGCCATCACCATGTTCTGAACCGCCTACAAGCGAGCAAAAAAGTTTAGTATGATCCAACAAATGTGACAAAAAAAAAAAAAACAACAACAAAAGCATAAGGCATTTTTACCTTCTAGAGCATCAAAGCCGCCTCTTGGCAAAGGTGATCCTTGTTCACATCCTTCAGCTCCGCTGTACAATTCTCTGTATTATGGTATAACGAGGTGCCTTCGAGATTGGACAATCGGATGTTCCTTTCCCTAATGAAGTCTTGGAGTTTGGCCATTTTGGGAGTCGGTGCTTGATCATCTGCCGTTAGATCAACAGCTTGGAGATTGATCTCCACTCCTTTGCCCCGGTCAGCTAGCACAATCCGATCTTCCCAGTATTAGGGAAGATTTGTATAAACTCTAACGGCATTGTGAATATTTTTTGTAATTTTGAGTTGTTCCGAGACTTTTTCAACTTCAGCAGAAGTCTTTTTTTATTTTTATTTTTGCCTCATATTTACTGAGTAAAGACTGAATACAGAGTCGTAACACCTGTTTTTTCCATTGCTGCTCGGTTAAAAAGAGCGTCACCTTTGGAGTCCAAGAGGCAGCTTTCTAGGTCAATTTCCCTTCCATTGGTTCATTTAGGGGGTAAGAAAATACATGTAGGTTTGTCCTTCAAAATTGGCCTAAGTCGGACAGTGACCAGTTGTTCCTTGAACAATATTTTCTTTAGGCTAAGTATGCTCGGAAGCTTCTTTCCAAGCAATAACATTGAAGTTTGTTCCTAGAAAGTTAAGAAGTTTGGAAGCAATAGTACCATTGCTGCCAATGCTTATCACAAGTCGTAATGTCTGAGAGGAGTTTCCTCCTCTTACGGGCAGTCAAAAGATGCTAATCTTTTTCGGCTGAGTTCTCTTGGAGCAAGTAGAAGTAAAGGAGAATAGAGGTGGTCAAAGTAATGGCTCGGATCTCAGAGAGAATAACCAGTTCGAGGAGCATCCTCCAGGTGTTCGGCATTAATTGTGCTAGAGCTAAGTTGAAATATGATAGTATTTGTTAGATGAAAGGCGGGATGAGGAAGTGAAGTCCGATCCTGAAAATATCTCATTGAAGCAGGTGTAAAAGCCTCGGGGAGAATGAGGCTGGTTCATTTTCATCGGGATGGTCGAGAATAATGTTGGTAAGGTGATATTTGTTTGCAATGGATAACAGGTCTTGGTTATCTTAGGGGAATAGTAGGAAGCGTCTCGTTTATTTTCTCTTTTTCGACAGCGAAAAGATCAGATAGTCGCGCCACATAAAGAACTAGCAGAGGTTGCCTCACTAGGCAAGTTCCTAAGGGTGGGGCAATCCTCGAGTACAGCTTTAGCATTTGGAATCTCTACTAGTCCCAATTGTCAATAGTACTATTCATGCTCTAGGTCTGAAAGGTTTGTAGGTACAGGTCTTTCAAGTTCGGGTTCCATTGAGAAACCCTAACCTTGGCTCTCATGTTTCAAATCGGTTTGACCAATAGGTTGGATGACAAAGTAATAGTCTGTGAAAATATGGCCGCGACTATGATTGGATGAGTTTGAAGACATATTGTTTGAAGAAGTAGTTCGAGGAAGAAAAAAAAAAGGTATCCAGGTACTTGGACAAATAGAAAATGAAAGAAAAATCAAAGCAGAGAAAGATTGAAAAGAGGACTAACTATGGAATGGGAAGAACACAGAAGCACATGGAGGAAATAAGAAAATGAAGGAAGATAGGCACTCAAATCGGAAAATCTCAAGTCAAACTCGGACCATGTAGATTGGACCAAACTGACAAGCAACCAAGGGACGATGGCGAACGATTAAGCCTAGGTGCTGCAGAGCTTCGTGAAAAAGGGAGAAATGGAGAGAGTTTGAGGAAGAAGATGAGAAACTTAGGGTCAAAAAGTATTGTACACATAAAAGATTAAATGAATTCAGGAGAAGGTTATTTAAACAGAGATGGACGGTTAAGATGTAGATATGAAATTTTGAAGTAACAGACCGGATTAAGCTACTGTTGGCAATTCGATGTGAAGCTATATCGTATGACCTGTGTAATTTAACCACCGCAGCACGTGTGACTGCAGCAGTGGCATCACTCAGAGTGTCATTAATGCAGGTCAGATCAAAAGGCTCAGACTTTTCATAACTACTTTGATTAAACAATTCAATTGTTCAATGGAGTGGAGGGCTAATTGTATGGGTAAACTTTAGTCAAACCAATTGAACTTGATATACTATCTTTATGGTCGGATGACTCAATTCATCTTTTTGGCCAGCTTGGCGAACAGGGTCATTTGTTTGAAATGTCTGACCTTCCATATCTAACATTCGGGTTAGGCCACTACAGTTTGGTTTTGGCGGCCTAAGCCCGTTTTGTTGAGGTTTGGACATCCAAGTGTTAGAGCATCCCTAAGCAATCGCTCAAGGGATAGATTCCTAACGTGGCTAATTGGATATTTAGTCACAGAGCCTTATGGTTCAGCCCATTAAGGTTGGGGCCCTGGTTTCCTAGAAGGATTAGGAAACCTAAAAGTCTGAGACACTACAAATATCTCACTATGGTATTGAGGTAAGGATCTCAGAAAATTTTTTACCTAGAGAGAATACTTTCTTTCTAGCATCCATAAACACATATGAATTGAGCATCAGAGTGTCTTAGGCCGGCATCACACCGGTGCTCCAAGAGCTTCACATTTGCTATATTTTGCAAATCTACGACGGTAGATGGGAGAGCGATTTTGCACTACTACATATGTTTGATCCTTCTTGTTCTACATTTTGATCCAAATCCTTTGCTTGCTTCTTTTATCTTTTTCAATTGTTGTTCTTTGTATCAGTCGTCTTTCCTATGCGTGAAAGATGAAAACGTGGCTAGTCCTAATAAGATAAGGAAGATGCACACTTGCCTAAGAAAAAAAAACATCACAACACCTTTACAGATTTTTTTTTTAAAAAAATGGATATGACATCGTTTCTAATATCTTTAAAAACAATGTTTGTACAGGAAGACTGATGAATACACTAATAGAGGCCCAACTCTATAATATAAAAGAAAAAACAAGGAAAAAATGTCTGTACAAGATGAAAAATGAAAAACGAATGGAGGCCCACTCTTCTTTATAATATATATATATATATATATATATATATTCATCCAATTGATGGTCCCAAAATTTGTTCATTTATTTTCTCATTCTTTATACTTAAATTTCCATGTAAAGTTTATCTAAAAAATTGCATATAGATGGATGTAAGCTAATGAAAAAATCTATAGCCATTTCAAAAACAAAAAATGATGTATTATTAGATACTTACACTTTAAATACATAAAGTTCAAGCTAGAATTGAAATTCCCAAAAATTTATCATGTTCAAACATCATAATTTTAATTATGGTGACTATCATAGAATGCTATAAGTCAAAGATTTTGAAACCATTTTACTAATCAATGCAGAAGAAAATATGTTACAGTAGAGGCATAAGCCTTTTTGAATTGTTGTTGAACCTTTCTACTAATGGCTACTTGTCAATGAAATAACTTAGACAAATAAAGAAAAGTCATCTTCTCTAATTCTTTTGCATATTTAAGCAAGTACTTGATCAACTATATTTCCTTATGCTTTCCTTTAGTTTTTATTTTGTTTTTCTTCAATGAGTAAATTTTAGATTTTGAGAATTCCAAATTCTAGACATCATAAATAGCATTGTTTTCTTGTATTCAAATTGAGTAAGACTTAAAGTTAAAAACCATATTGCAGATAATAAAAAAAATGGAGGTTAGGAACTAAAACTATAGATGTATGACTAATATTAGACAAAAATGAGATCATTTAGACATTATTATAATTTTTTTTAATGACAAGACTTTTCATGTGAGAAACAACATTCTTAACCTTTTTTTTCTTCGTGTTCCTTGCCAATGTTGAACCAACTATCTCCATCAAAATGGTATCAGAGCTATTTATGATCTGTGAGAGGAACATGTAAGTGTTTTTTCTTAAAGATAGTCTCAGCCAGAAAAGAGATTTGTGAAAGAAAGAGTTACCCACTTCTTCAAATGGTCCACCACCTTGTTCAAACAAGTCTCCTATTGTTCAAATAAATTCACCTTCTTTTTCATTGATTGCCACCACCTTATTCAAATGGCATCAATACACTCCTCTATGCCAACACCATCTATTTTCAATGGTGAAAACTACCCCATTTGGTTAATCAAAATGGAAGTTTACCTTAAAGCCTTTGATCTGTGGGAGATTACTCAAACTTATTTTAAACTCAACATTTGAGAAAAAAATCCCATAGCAGCTCAAATCCGAGAGCATAGAAAGGAGGTGGGAAAGAAGTTTAAAGCTCTTTATGCCATACGTGCCTCTATCACCAACACGATCTTCACAAGGATTATGACATGCTCAACTTCACATGAAGCTTGGAGCAAACTTGAGAAGTTCCAAGGTAATATGAGAACAAGACAAATGCAAGTTCTTAATCTAAAAAGGGAGTTTGAGACATCAAGATGAGTGATGATGATGCTGTGAAGGAATTTGTAGATAGACTTTTCAAAGTAGTTAATCAAATTTGTATTCTTAGAGAAAAGATGACTGAAAAAAGGATCGTTGTAACTGTTTGGTGTCCTTACCCAAGAAGTTTGAATCTAATATTTATTCTCTTGAAGAAACTAAAGATGTGATCCAAATATCACTTATGGAACTTCTAAATGCTTTCCAAGCAACTGAGAAAAAGAGATCCATGAGATTACAAAAATATGAAGTTACTAACAGATCTGCTCTCATTGCAAATCAAAGAGCTAAAGGTGTCTACACAAGACAACATTTGGAGAGGTTCAACAAGAGCAAGGTGAGCAACTACCAAAGAGGAGAAAGAATGAGATAAGGATTTTGCTTCCATTATAAAAAAGATTGAGGCAAAGCAAAGGTATGATGGTATCTCAAGCAATTAAAAAAAATTGATCCATAAGACTACAAAAAGATGAAGCTACTGACGAAGCTACTATTCTTGCAAATCAAAAAGTCAAAGGCATCTATACAAGACAACATTTGGAGAGGTTCAACAAGAGCTTGGTGAATGCTTACCAAGGAGGAAAAAGAATGAGACAAGGATTTTTCTTCCATTGTAAAAGAGATCAATGCAAAGCAAAGGTATGTTAGTATTAGCCAGATGTTCAATGTGAAATTTGTAACCAATTTGGTCATATAAAAAGATTATGCAAAAATAGAAAGCTTATACAAACGGCAATACAAACCAATGAGGAACCTACCAATAGCAACAACCATGATGTTCAATAACCACTTTAGCATACCTCCAATGATGTCAATTTATGTTTTATTGCAAACCAAAGAAAAAGCTAGCATGCTTGATTGTGATTGCATTAATGTCAAGTGTCTAGGAAAGACCTTGAACAAACAAGTTGCACACATCAAGAATAAGATGGACACCTTCATCAAAACAAAGAGAAAAGAAGAAAGAGTGATAAAAAGGACAAATGCTACACCAAAATGCAAGCAACCTGAGAAGTCTAGTCCAACAAAAAGGAGATCTCAAGACATGGATGAAAGAAAAAGCTATTCTTTTTTTCAAATATGTCAAAAAGAATGTCATTTGGCCAAAATATTTTGGTATATGCCTGATGTACATTGTAAATATAGCAACTATATTCGCCATGTTGAAAGAATTTATAGAGTGAAGAGATATCAAAACCAAGTAGCAAATGAGACATTGTATGTCGTGGATGACTTCAAGGAAAACCACAACAACAACATATAGATCCTTGATAGCGGGGGTTCAAACGACATATGAAAGCATGTTATGCAAAATGGATAGAAGCAAAATCAATAATGCTAAGCTACCAAATGGTGTACTAATAAAGAAACAAGTATTTGGAGATGTTCACATCAATACATCAACGGTTATGAGACAAATCTATAAAGTAAGTTTTGTACTTGATCTGAAAGCTAATCTTCTTAATGTTAGTCAATTAATTGGAGAGAATTACACACTAATTTTCTCAAAAGAAGCATGCACCATAATGATTCCTATCAAAGATGAAATAATAAATATCACAACGAAAAATAATATCTTCACAGTGGATTTGAGTAAAAGTGCTCTTGATGGGGTAAAGGATAATTTAGCTAACAAATTAGAAAACATTTTGAAACAAGAGTATGTTCCTCACAACAAGTACAAAAGGAAAGTTGCAAAGGAAATATGATTATGTTGAAGTAACAAATATGTGCTTATACTAAAATTTCCAAGGAGAAGAATATTGGAGTTGTGGCAAGTATTACTAAAATGAAAAGCAAACATAAGGCTCACCCTAAGCCCACGATTTTGCATTTTGATTAGGATAATCATGTATTGTTGACCTACTAAACTCTTGAATAGGTAAATTTTTGAGGTGTTTAAGAAGCTCAAGCTCCATGCCATGTGTCACATGTTCATTAGTGAAATGTGTCACGACACTAGTGGATACTTCACCAAGAAGCAAATCATATCATTGGCTTCCATTTTTCCTTTGTATTAAGACTTAGAGAATGACTTGGTTCATCTTCAAGGTTGGCACACACTGTAGAGAAAAAGGAACTTTCTTGTGTTCACACATAGGGGCGACCTAGGGGTCAAGCTTTACCACAGAGCAACTTCACCAAAATTCTCCACCTCAATTGGTCATGCATTTTATGTAAGAAATTGTAAACTTTTGTAAGCCTATTGTGAGATACTAAAACAATGTAATTATGTACTCTAAGCTAGTTTTAATCATGTAGAAAATTGTTTTAAGATGAAGCAAATTAGTGGAGCTAACACTATAAATAAGCATTGAGCTTTGATTGTAAGATATACATGTAAACTTGTATTTCAATTTGGTTGAATTAAAAAACAAAAATCTTATTTTATTCCAAAACACATATTTATGTCCCTATCAAAGTGTGTTAGCTACCAAAGAAAATTTAGAAACAAGAAAACAAACACTTCCACGTATGTTTGTTTCATAAAACCAAAATGGCAACGTATTAATGCTTACCTGAGAGCACAACATTCTTAACCTCCTTTTTCTTTATGTTCCTTGCCAATATTGGACCAACTATCTCCTTCAAATACTTGAAATCCTGGTGCACTTTGGTGTTAGCAAATTGTGCACTCGTGTGATAATTGGTATTTCCATAAAGAGTCCACCTAAAATAAGTAGATATCTCAATAAAACTACAAAAGTTGCAACAAATAACATCCATGTAAAAAAGAACTAAATCAATCAATATGCATAATCTAAAACCCATTCTAATATAGATTGACGAACATCTAATCATATAAAATATACTTATCAAGTCATTCACATGATTTTTGGCTCAATAGAAAATTGATACATAGGCTATAAACACAAACATGTAGAGTGCCAATCTTCATTCAAATAAATAAGAAGGCAGTCTAACAAGTTCAAAAAATAGTTCTATCTAAGCTAATTCATAGTTTTGATGGAAGTTCATGCCCAAGACTTACAACACTCTTCTTTGATATCTCTTATGTAAGATATAGAATTTTTCCGATACCAGTTTTTGGTCTTCTTTTTCACCGACTTCTTTGTTGCAGCCATTTGATTTGCCTTTTTTTGCAACAATTTCATCCTCGATCCATTGCTCCAACATTACCTGCTGAACCATATATGAATAAGATTCAAAAGCGAGGCAGTTTAGCTATGGATTTAGACAACAAGATGATGGACCTTCTATTCCAAAAGTTGGAAAAACAACTTCTCAATGATAATGATGAAAAGAAAGGGTCATTGTGTCTGTGATTACTAACACTAACAGGGGAAAATGGTTTGAGACGATATATAATATATGATCATCCCTAATCAGAGCCAGAATCTCGTTGGTAACTATATATACCATTTTTTAAAACCAACAAATTACTATTAATACATCGAATTACAAGCCAAACAACGATTGAACAATGAATTTCATTGTTTGGTTTTTCTTGATGAATAGAGAAAAATATTGAAACAAACATTTAGTTATTTATTTAAAGAATGTGCTTTAAAAATTATAAAACCTAAGGAATAAAACTAATTAATTAAGTTTATTAGTGATGTGGCATTATTATGTTGAGTGCCATATCATTTGCAATTAGAGGTGGGCATGATTCGGTTTGGCCAATTTTTGGCTGGATTTTACACCGACCAACCAGTTTGGTGGACATTGAGTGGCCAACTGAATCGAAATTGAGACACCTTTGTAACTGAGCAAAAACCAAACGAAGAAATCGGTTGGCTTCAGTTTTATTCGGTCGGTTTCGCCTCAGTTGCATATGCATATCACAGATCCACTACCACCACCAAGTCCAACCTCAGCCACTGATGGATCCACCATCGGAAAGAAATCAACCCCAAAAAAAAAGGAAAAAAATAAGTAAACAATATAAAAAAAAATTAGAAAAAATAACTCATTTTCCTCCATTTTCGTATATGATCTAGTCTTTGTTATAAATTATGAGGAGATCTACGATAGATGAGAAGGAAAAAAAAAAAAGATAGATTGAGAAAGAAAGAGAAAAATGGGGGCGGCGGCTGGAAATGGAGAGTGAAAAGTGAGATAGGTTGAGAGTGAAGAGTGAGATAAGTTACGAGAGAAAGGGAAAGGAAAGGAGGGGGGCAGAAGCTAGCGGCTGAAATAGGGGGGGGGGGAACGCTGGCGGTTGAAATGGAAAAATGAGAGAAAGTGATAGAAGTTAGGGTTTTATATTTTTGAAATATGAAGGTATTTTGGAAAAAATAAAAATGGCAATATGTAAGCCAGTTCAGTTCAGCTTAAAATTCAGCCAAACTACACACTAAACCAATTTATTCGATTTTTTTGTAATTATCACTGAACCGAACTGGCCTTTAAAGAGATAGTGCACTGAACCAGCCAGTTTGGTTAGGTCAGTCTTTTCGGGCCGGTTTGGTTTTGTCCCCCTATTTGCAATAGAATTTTGGTTAACTTTTTAGTACATATAGTATTAGTGTTAGGAGATTTATTTAATGAACCTTTTTGTTTTGAGGGGTTTTATTGAAATTTTTCAAAAATATTACATAATAAGAATAAAAAATTAAATATTATTTATTGTAGAAAAAATATTACTCATTATAAATTAAAATTATTTATTGTAAACAAGTTATTACATATAATATATTAAAATTATTTGCTAATTGCTATTATATTATTCATTATACATAAATATTATTTAATATATAAAAATATTACTTAAAAAATCATATTATAAATCCTATTAAATATGAAAGAGTTCATTATAGTTCAACCCTTTTTTTTTTTGGTAACTATTATAGTTCAACCCTTAACGTTAAAATAAAACCGCTAAGTAATTTGGTATCTGAATAAGTAGGCACCGAACAAATTAAATAAAATAAAAGTAATAAAATGAAAGTAGGCACATAGCAATTAGCAAGTACCAGCAACAGGAGTTTGCCAATTCAACGAACAAAAGTCATTGCATTAGATGGTTACAGGGACAGCACATCACCGAGATTTCCCGGTCCCGGTAGTTGAAGGTTTCGAAACGTAAACTGGCTAGAACCACCGGTTACGGTTCATCGTATTACAGTGTTGTATACAGTAGAAAGAGAAGGAAACTAAGGAAGAGTTCAACTTTGACGGAAACGGAGGATGCGTTGCGAGAGAGCAGAGGGTTAGAGAGAGAGAGAGAGAGAGAGAGAAGAAAAAGATAGATAAATGGGGAGGGTTTTTCTGGTTGAATTCGATGGCAAGGCTTACAGATGCAGGCTCTGTGACATCCCTCTTGCCCTCGTCGACGACGTCCTCTCTCGGGTATTTGTATCCACTCTCTCTCTCTCAATTCTCATGCCTTGTTTCTTCTGCTTCAACCAACATTTGTTTTTGCACTTTGCTTTTAGTTGCTAGTCTCAGTCCTATGTTTTGGTAAAAGATTGGAATTTTTATGCTTCAATTTATGGAATCTTTGATATGGTCCATATCAAAACCCCAAGTTAGAAATATTGTATTACGATCGGATTTGTTTCGATTATTCGATTTATGGGGTTTGTAGAGTCCTGGATGGCAGAAGCCAGCTGACAACAAGTTTTATACATGGATTAGATTTTCTATGGCAATTTTGAGTTGGTTTCATGGTGTTGTTAGGTAATTCGATATGAATTTGTGGAAAGCGGAGCTTTAAATGGTCAATACAGTTGTGAAATTTTGAGTAAGAAAAACTTACATTGCCATGAACATGATCTTGGTGAGTGATGTTTTTTTAAATTGTTCTGTATATTCAAAACAAGAATGCAAGGGCTAAGAAAATGCTTTAATTTGTTGGAGAAAACTAATTAGCAAACAAGTTGATCGGGGATATAGAAGGCCGAATGGTACTTTCCTGTAGTAAACGTCCTTACTCCTTGAGATCTTTCAGGAAACTGATGTGCTTGATTAAAACTTAATTTAAATTTAATGTATGAAAAAAACTTGATTGCTTTTGTGTTAGCGTGTTGCATGTTAAAACAAAACAACCTTAGTTCTCTTTATCTGTTTTATACTGTTTTAGGTGAAAAGCTGATATCCTTGTTTCAACCAGAAACTCATCTATATATATTATGGCAAGAATGTCACAGCATTACCAATTAACCTTTTTTTATTCCAGCCTGTAATGTTTCCATGCGCATAGCAGGTTTTTTACTCATGATCTTCCCCTCCATGTTTTCTCTTAAAGTGATAGGAGGTGCTCCACCAAAAGCCGTCCCCTTACAGACTTACCATAAACAGGCTTTCTTTTTGGTTAACTCAAAACCTGAAACATCTGTTATTTTACCATATCAAATTTCTTAAATGAGCAAATTTAACAGGGAACAATTCTAAAATCCATCACATAAGTTTCAATTGGGATTGGCAAAATGTTATAAATTTTGTCATATTAGAAGGTTATAGGAAGAACCTCCTCAACCTACGCTCACAACCCNCCCCCCCCCCCCCCCCCCCCCCCCTCTCTGTTGGTAAAGTTAATATAATGGAAAGTATTTGACTAATTGTTCGAATATGTTGTGAAATAGCAATATTTTCATAGTAATTTCCATGACACCTAACAAAAGCAGAGCTATGAAAGAGGAGATAGCAGACCTCTCAGTATGTGATGGAAATATCAGGTGAAACTTTAGCATAGTATTTCAAGATCCTCAATGCCCCAACATCTAAGTCTAAAAGCTCTGCCCATGTACTTGACTAACTATAGCCGGCTGGTTAAGATTAATGTGCTCAGATAGTAGAAAAGTATCTGGTTAAGATTAATGTGCTCAGATAGTAGAAAAGTATTAAGTTATTGGGGAGCAGGCCAAAATCCTGAAATTCTTAATGAGATTAATTAATATTCGTATGTTTCAAGTGTTAGGCATTTGTTCATGACAAGGCTAGGAAGATTATTATCTTAAAACCTTTGTCAGTTGTAACTTTTCTGAAATTCGGTAGCCCTAATTTGAGTTTTAATATTTAAAGTTCTCTGTTATGTAATATTGATACTAAGCATTTGTTACTTAACTCTAGATGATATTTGATTATATGTATTTATTTTATTTCATTTCTTTTTTCGTATATAGCTTAAGTATATTTATAAGAGCCAATTTTGTAGACAAGGTAAATGCAGATCATCTTGGCTTTTAAAATGATATATGAATGATAGATTTTGACTTTCCATAACTAAACAGTTTAAAGTGTAGAGATTTTTAAGGACCCATGTTTTATGCACTGTTTTATAAGACCATATTAATGTCAAGATGATTAGTAAAATACTTTTCTCTACAGAACACTCTATTGTTATATATGCCATATTGTTCAAAGATTTTGCTCTATCTAATTTGTTTTTCAAATGTGATTAGTCATTCAATTGCCGGCAAGGGAGGGCATATCTTTTCAGCAATGTGTAAGTACTCTCGAGTTCCAGGTTGTCATACAGAAGTATGCATATGATTCCTTTTGGCACAAAATGAGATCTCAGGCTATGGTGACCTAGAGATTTGTTTTTTATTCTTTGTTTTTTATTCAGAAAAGAACACACCTCTTTGGCATGGTTTGATTCTCAGGAGTTTCAACTGTGAAGCCAGTAAATGAAAATAAATGGATGTTTTATTGCTTAGTTTTCACCTACCCGACGAAAATTTATACAGGGTGAATATAACTCTTGGATCTGAGGAAGAGAGGTTAATGCTATCTGGTTTGCACACAGTTGAAGATATTTTTTGCTGCTGCTGTGGACAGATTCTTGGTTGGAAATATGTAAGTCTTTTCTTTTCACTCTGCTTCAATCTTTTCTTTTGTAGTTGTCCATGTTCATTTCTGAACAAGAAACTATATCTCATACTCTCGGAGAATTTGACAGATTTTACAGAAAAAAGGAAAAAATATTATTGATTAATGGGTAAGAGTGTAGAATTTGATTATGGACAAACTACAGATAGTGCCAAATATTGTAGAACAAAATATCTTGCCATTACTTGATTTGCTTTCTGCTTAATGTAGTGCCAAAATCTTTAGTTTATGTTTCTTCCTAATGTGTTGTAATATTTAACTACTTTTGGGATTAATATTTCCAAGGGAAAATTGTGCCATGAATTGTGGTCACAATGGACCTTAATCAAGGTCATAGAAATGGTAAACTATTAACAGGGTTCAAATTGTAGGATCTCGAAGAAAATGTGAATGTTTTGCAGTGTTACTTTCTGCACCTTAGAAGGAAGGGAAAATTTCATTGACGTAGGTTTTTACTTTGTCAAGAACAACCTCTATTATGAGTGGTATTTTTCATCTTCCTGCTGCATTACTAATACTGTGCCACTATTCTATAAAGTGGATTCTTTTGCTCTTATATTGTGTGTGTGTGTGTGTTCTTCAACTCGTAATTGGATATCACTTCAGGACTTGGTAATATCTTTTTTAATGCAAGATAGAGTATGTGATTGTTGTTTTGAATCTTATAGGTAATAGCCCATGACAAAAACCAAAAGTACAAGGAAGGGAAATTTGTCCTTGAGAGGTACCATATCAGAGATCTTACTTTTGTCCCTTTTTCATCATTTAAAATCTGAAGTGAAATGATACAGTGAAATCCATGCATGCTTGTCTAATTAACAGATGGAGGATAAATGAGGATGTCACTGATGAATTCAATCTGGATGCTCGTCCTGGTTCTAGTGATGCTGAAAATCCTTAGGAACTTCGTCCATTTTATAAAACTAATTGCTATAAACCATACTGCTATATGATAGTATACATGATAGAACTATTATAATAGGTGTTGCAAAAATGAAAATCTTGCATTAAGAATCCGTACTATGGGTGATTAATAATGCTTAAGAAATGCATTATGGGCACCTAATTATTGTATTAGCACAGGACTATGCTATATGGTAAGCACAAGACATAAACAATTGCATTGTTAATAGAGTTAGCTCCCATAAAATGCAGGTTAGGTCCTAATTTTACTTTTAGAACTTCGTATTAAGTATCGCAGTTTTGCTTTTCCACCAGACACAATAGTCAGACTTAAAATGTGAACTTTACCATTAGAATTTAGAATCTTAAAAGTTGCTGTTTGTTTAGTTACCATGAAATTATTATCTTATTTTAGAATACATAAAGTTATCTTTCACTGGACAATTTTTAGGTAAAACAAGGGCCAAGTGTTCTGTGTTCTTTTTTCCAATTTTTATCACTTGGGAGTGTAAAAGTGTGGCATATAGGTAAGCTTATCCTGAAATCTCGATGTGAATTGTAAAAATGGACAGCTCAAGAGTATATTAGAAGTAAATATGTACGTAAATTTTATACATGTATATATATTTGTGGTGATTTATATGGAATCTGGATAATGATTCTACAAAAATGCGAGACCAAAACTGGTCATCCTGATTGGACATGACATGTCATAAATACATAGTGAGACAAAAATGTTGGAAAAGTAAAATGAGAGAGTCATGAAGAATGATAGAGTCGATAGTATCACCAAAAAACAATAACAAAAAATGATGGAAGAGTCGATAGCAACTTGCAATTTTGAAGAGTGGGATATAAGGAGACTGATTTTCGTCCTCGTTGGCATGAAGGAAGATTAGCCAATGTGAAAATGATAGGTGAGTTTGTGCCGTCTAAAAACAATTAATTAGCAAGTTTTTTATTTTATTTTTTTGGGTTCGAACTAATTATATCAGAAATTGCATGGAACTTTCTTTTTGGACGTCAGTGATTGCATGGAACTTGTAAGTTGTAACTACATTTTTGTTTGTTAGGAACTTAATTACGCAAGTTATATTGAAATCTTGGTAGTGCCACTGCCAACCAACCACTATAAGAGTGATTTTATTCGATCCAAAAATCCGGGTCCACACCGAAAGCCCTTAAATAAGATTTTCACTCACCTCTGGCCTGTGTCTTTGCATACCGCACGTGCTGCACCATAATTTAAAGTAAAAATTACTTTAAATACTTCTTTTATTTTGTAAAAATATATTTGTAATTTTAAAACTTATAGCAATATCCTATGTTTTATTTTTGTTGCATTATTATTTTTATGCAAAGTTTTTAAAAATAAACATTTGTTTACACCGAGTGATCATATAAATTGCAATGCTTTACATGCTAAATTTTTTTAACTAATATATGAAAGTGTGTTATTGCAATAAAAAATAAAACTTAAGAGGGTTTTTTTTTTTTTTATAATTTTTTAAATACAAAGATATATTTATTTAAAACAGGAAACAGTGTGTAGATGATTTCGGTATAGATTGTTCACAGGCATTGGATTAATGAACCACTTCACATATTTTGGCAGCTTTCCAGAATTTTCTGTAATTAATTATTAGAGACGACGATTAGAATCTGTTTTAGAAAGAAAAGAAAAAAAAAAAAAAAGTGTAGTCGATAGATATAATTAAGAATATAACGTGGTTTAAAAACTATAAGAATTGATTGGATATTTTAGCTATCAATGATTCTCAAAACTTTAAAATATATATAGAATTAGAAAGAAGTCTTTTTTTTTTGTAAAGGATTATAAAGATGTCAATTTGGAAGAATTGTGTTGTGCACATGATTAGGATAGGACATATCCAATTAATCAAAGTCGTTTACTTTTGAGCGATTAGCATAGAAAATGGATTTCCAGGTGGCTAGGAAAGAAGATAACAGACATATCCAAGTATTTGGAGCAAAGGCAGTGAACTTTGTAAGGAACCCACTGGTGGGCCCACCATTTCGATTCTGATTGATGGGATTGCCTCTGCCACCTACGTCCACACCAATCAGACCCAGTCAAACTTCCTCATCCACCACCATCATCATTACGATGATAGTATTCACATACACCCCCACTTATATTCAACCATGCACCTCTTTTTCTAAACTCACAAATTAAACCTGAAACGACTGTGTATTGGGCAGCTCACGCCTTATGCGGAGGGCCGTCAACGACAGGGTGACGGAGTTCCTGTACGGTACGAGACAGACAAGAAAAGCATTTGCTTCGTGCATTCCATTTTTTTTTGGTTTAAAATTTGCGTTCGTCGTTCTTAATGGTTTCACTGTCGGCTATTGTGCCGTGGATAACGTGAGAGGGAGACCGCCGTGAGGGCTCTGCTGTAGACTGAGAGATTCGCTCGCGTGGGACGTTTTAAGCTGTGTGCAGTCTTGCTTTTAAAACCGACACGTGAACCAGTGGGTCCCACGTGACACATTATTTACGGCACTATCATTAAAATATAAAAAAATTATGAAAGGTAGAATAACATTATTTTCAGCATATTGTTTTTTTCTTTCAAATAGTAATGAATAAATAAAAGAGAGCGGAGGGAAGTGGGGACCACAGAGGGGAGGGTCAAATCGGTGTATGAAATGACGGCCGAGTGGAGTTGCAGGATGTGCACAGGTGCAGGTGTGCAGGTGGGGCATCAGGGCTGGTGATGATGCTGATGCTGATGGTACTGAGTGCTGACGCCTATATTAGGTGAACCTTCAGCGTTGCGTGTCTGCCTTCCTTTTTCCCTTTTTATTTTATTCTATTTCTTTCTATGCATTGTCTTTTCTTCCCTTTTCTCTAATAAATTATAACAATTTAAATTATTCCGTTAGAGGAATTTCTTTTTAATTTTTCCTTTATTTTAAAATGATTATTACATTTTTTTCATCGTTTTCTTAATTTTTTATTTATTTATATGATAATCCAAATTTAGAATTGTTTAAGGAAAAGCCATTTGGCTATCTCCATTGGCATATGCTCTCCTTTTACTTAAGCTGTTTGTTTTTATTTTTAGATTTTATTTTTTCTACAAAAATCGTGTAATGGTAAAAATTATTTTTTCTTGGAGCATCTTTTAGTAATTATTAATAAAGATGAAATTCACTCGTTGGTTCAGAATATTTATACTCTTTTTTCCTTATTTATTTTAAAGATTCGACATGATTGGAACCTCCAACTTAGTCTTTGGAAGAGATGGACAAAATGTCTTTCGAGAACAATATTCGATGAACTTCATCAGGAAGGTTTCATGCCTCTACAAAAGACTGAGACGAGTTGATGACTAATTAAAAATATTTGTGCCCTTTACTTAATGTCATGCTCAGAAAAAGGACATAAATAATAATAATAATAATAATAATAATAAATAAAATAAATATAAATGTAACTTTCTAAACATTGTTTCTGCTTTAAATGGAAATTGACACAAATTTAAAAATGGGGGCATAGTGCACTCAAATTATAAAAAAGTGCATGAAGAAAAGAAAACGTTGACCAACAAATCACAGCCATCTCATCCAATGCTTTGATTATATTTTATGTATAACAGTATCTTTCACATCCACTTTCTCAAACCAATTGTGTTAATTATATCAACAATTTTATTAACTTAGTTACTAGTATTAATTAGAGAGAGAGAGGCAGACAATGCTACATAATTTTTTATTTTTTTATTTTGCTAAATATGCAACGCGCGCGCACACACATATATATATATATATATGATAAAGCATTTTAAATAGATTGCAAAATCTTTTGTTTGCTTTTGGAAGGCAGCAACATGCACCCATGCATATTAATTACATATAATTTTTATTAAAAGTATGCTCAATCACTCAAGCAAAAAGCTAGCGACATCCTTCTACTAAAAAAATAAAAATAAAAAAGCCAGCGACATCCTCAATGATTTCAAAAAATTTCGGAAAAATTTCGCCCTTTTTTAGGCTTTTTAGAGGGAAGTTGGAAAATCTGTGCATGTTATAGGTATCTTTGCTACAGGTCCCACTACTGGTTGTGCTTTTCAATCAAACGCCAACGCCAGTGAGTACCTCAGCGCAGGTTTCTTTGACCTAATAATGATTCACGACCAAACACTTTGTTATCTCTGTAGGGTAATTGTAAAAGCCAAAAAATTATAACTGACAAGTAATCAGTGTTTATGATAGTTGAGACGGTTGTTGAGACAATGTTGATACTTGTTTATCAGTAAGGGCTTGTTTGGTATCCTGTATAGAGAAGTATAGTGAAGTATTATTTAGTTATACTGTGTTTGGTGAATNCTAATATATTTAATTATTATTATTTTTTTAATTTAAAATATATTTTTTCAATAACAGTTGAATAAAAATATAAGAATAATTATATGTGCTAATATGGACTGTAAATATATTATTAAAATTTTAATACATTAAATTGGATTCAACTCACATTTTTTAAACTACATTAAATTAATCCAATTTAAAACTATTTTTCTATTTTTTTTTAATCAAACTTTACTATTAAGCGGAAAGAGAGACCAATAAACAAAAAAAAAAAAAGAGCTGCCCTAGACCATATCTAAAATCAAAAGGTTGGATAAGTTAGAAAATCAAAGCAAGAGCTTTTCTAGCTAAAACATAAACAAACTTATTAGAAAATCTAAAATGCCACTCAAGCTTCCAACCGTGGGAATAGAACTTTGAGGAATGCTCAAGATGTCATCTTTGGTATTCCTTCCACAAAGGTTTTGCTAAACAAAACTTTCTTAATCACAAACAAAGCATCAGAAAAGAATATGAGTTTGTTCCAATCTTCTTTTTTCTACAATAGAGCAAGCCTAATCTAGAGCCTTCGTTGTTGCTCCAAAAGCTGAAGACACCCGAACTAAACTGGTTCCTGCCTTGACCTGCACACCAACATCATCTCTGACAGCTACAACTAAAGCTGCGTTTGCACCCAAGAAAGTTGTATTACAATATTTAATCTTCCACCACCCTAGAGAAGGGCCAGCCATGAACCAAAATTCAACTCCTTAGTGGAAGTGGGGTTGTAAGAAATCTCCTCCGAGAAGTCAACAATAAAATGATTTAACAGACTCACAGCTTTCATCAAAGATAGATTATCTTCAAAAACTTTATTGTTTTGAAACTTCCAAGCACAATAGAGAATAAAAGCCAAGAAAACAATGATAGAAGATCTTTCCTCATTCTCAAGACAAACATCAAAGTTCAATAAGCTCTTCAATATTATAAATAGGTCTGCCATCAAACTTGGCTCCCCAAATATTTGCAAAAGCAAGTGTTCAAAAGCCAAAGAACTATTTGAACAAATAGATGAAAAGATTATTGCCCCCTCCATAGATCACACAACACTCCGCAATTACTTCAAATCTCTGACTAAGGCTCTCCCTAGTTGGCAACACGTCAACTAGAATCCTCCACAATAAAACCTTCAACCGCTCATGGATTTTGGATTTCCACAACTTTCCTCATAAACCAAACAACTATCTTTTCAGTTTCACAGTTAACTGTAAAAAAACTGCTAATTGAAAAGCTACCACTAGAATTATCATATCAAAGAAGTTTGTCTTCACATGGTTGATATAGCCAAGACAAGTTGAGGCTTCCTTCAGCCGAATCAGCACTACAGAGCTCTTCAACAATCAAGATGTTCTAACCACCTCCATCGGTATTAGTTAAATCAACAACTTTACTCCATCGAGTCACATCCATCCCCCATTTAGGGGCAAGTACCTTTCTTGGAGACTTGGGATCCACAAGGCTTACGATTCTCTTCCACACAAAAGAATCATCATTTGTTGCCTTGTATTCAAAAACAGACTTCTTTTCATATACTTGGCCCTAAAAATTCTCATCCACTGGTTTTTTTCTCCAACTCCTAGCTCCAATCCAAGTTTGGCTAGAAGGGCATAATTATTATCTTTGAATCTATGAAAACCCAGCTTTACTAGCCTATTTGGTTTGCAGATATTTTTGCATGCTTTTAAACCTAGAAACATGCTAGAGTTTGAATTAGATTCCCACGAAAATCTCTTAATAAAACCATCCAACTCATTACGGAGTCCTTTTGGGATCCGAAAAGTGGCTATAATGTATGTGGAAATAGCTTGTACGACTGATTTTATGAGAGTTGTTTTTCTTGCTTTTGAGAATAAATGGCAATTCGAGCCGTCAAGTCTTTAACTCACTCGGTCCTTAAGAAACTTGAAATCCTTGGTCTTGTTTATGCTAAAAACCAAATTATTTCCAAGGTAAATAGAATATCTAGCAAAATCTTTAAAACCCAAGATACCTATAATTGCAAGCCTCTCTGATCTTCTAGTATTCTTTGAAAAAGAATATTAGACTTATAGGAATTGGTCTCTTGCCTAGACTACCCACAATATTTGTCAAAATATCTCATCATAACAACATCGTATTGTCTATTTGCACGACACATTATCAATAGATCATCCATATATATGAGTTGAGAAATTGTGTGAGTCCCTCTACTAACCTTGATGCCATGTAAACCCCATTTTACCTTTTTTCACTCAATAAGAGTGTAGTTTAGAACTCAAAGCACAAAATAAAAAAGTAAAAGGTTGGGAAGCTCATCAAGCAGAGCTGTTGAGCTCATCCAAAAAAAAAAAAGATGAAACACTCATCGACGTGGAGTTGAAATGTTGCCTCGAGTTAAGCTCTTCGACTAGAAGTTGAAATGTTCCCCGAGCTGGAGTTGAGCTCTATTCATCTAGGAGATTAAATGCCTTCCAAGCTGTGTTAGCGTAGCCTAGAATCTTCAAGAGGAAGAATAAGTTAGCTTGCCATGTATTAACAGTTTACAGAGTTTGTTATTAGAAGCCGTTAGTTATTAACAACTTGTAATTATTTTCAGCATGCTATATAAACACTTCAGTTAGCTTGTAATTAAGACAGGTTAATTCATTCTTTCAATGAGAGAAAATTCATTCTCTATTCTTTAGTTTTCTTGGAGCTTCATTTTTTTTTCTTGGCAAACAAACAGTTTGTAACATGGTATCAAAGCAAAGAAAAATGAAAGGTTCTTCGATTTTCTTTACACTCAGCATCTCAGTCTTTGTTATTCGCATCTTGTTCTGATATGTTATTGTTCTATAGACAGATTAGGTTTTATTTCTTTCTTCAACATCAGATTGTTGAAAATTCTTGAATTTGATATTGAAATCAGCTTGTTTCTTTTTGTAAACATCAAATAGTGTGTTTGCACTTGTTCTTTTTTCCTTGCATCTTCTTCAAATAAAAAAAAATATTTTTTTTTCTGCTACTGAAAACTCAAATATGAGTCAAGCAGTTGTAGTAGTTGATTTTGTGCATGCGTTCTTCCTTCATCAAGGAGATTCGCCTGGTATTAAAATTGTCACGAAGATCCTGGATGGTGACAATTATGCTCATTGGAGCAGATCTATGACTATTGCTCTTAAAGCAAAAAATAAACTAGGATTTATCAATGGTGTTTGCAAAGAGCTAGATGAAGGTTCTCCTCTGTGAGGTTATTGGGAACGCTGCAACAATATGGTGATCTCGTGGATCATCCATGCTGTGAGTCATGATATTGCAGAATGTGTGGTGTATTGTTCCACCGCTTATGATATTTGGAAAGAGCTGGAACAACGCTATGGAAGATCTAATGTAGCCAAGGTCTATCAAATTCAACGGGAATTGAGTTCTTTCTCTCAAGGAAATTTGGGCATTGCTACTTACTACACCAAATTCAAGCGACTGTGGGATGAATACTCTGCCTTGACTACAATTCCAATCTGTACATGCAGAGTAGGGCAAGTTTTCAATACTACACTGCAAAGACAGCATGTGATGCAGTTTATGATGGGACTGAATGAGTCATAGAATGGTATAAGAGGAATCTTCTTATGCTTGATCCCTTTCCAGCAATTAATCAAGTCTATAATATACTATTGCAAGAAGAAAAGCAGAGGGAGCTTATCTACTCCATCTCAGATCATGAATGATTCTGTAGCTTTTGCTACTCAACAAAATGGAATCCTTTAGGTGGACAGTATCGAAATGCAGAGAATAACAGCTATACACAGCGTAATGGTCAGAAAGGGAATCAAAACAACAAGAGATACAGTGTGTGCACTTACTGTAAGATCATTGGACACTCTATGGACACTTGCTACAAATTACATGGCTATCCAGCAGATTACAAATTTAACAGAGGCAAAAAGGGAACAACTAATCTTGTTGCTAATCAATGAGCTGTGGATGAAACTGAGATTAACTCTAAGGATATTCTTTCCCCAAAATTTACTGTTGAACAGTATACTTAGTTGATGGCACTACTAAACAAGAACACAGATGGCTCACCTACAAATCAGTCACGGGAAGCTAATGCTAAAAGCTATTTTTTAGCAGGTAAAAGCTCTTGCTTCTTATCTTTTAACATTGGACTAGATTGGATAATAGACAGTGGTGCAACTGACCACATAACACCCAATTTAGCATTTTTCACCTTTTATGAACCTCTTTCCAGACCACAATACATAGCCTTACCAAATGGTAGACAAGCTTCCATCAAACACATAGGAACTGTTGACTTAGTCCAAAATCACACTTTACAAAGTGTTGCATGTTCCATATTTTCATTATAATCTTCTTTCAGTGCACAAATTGTGTATCAGTTTGTTATGTTCAATTGTTTTTACACCTCAACATTGTTTAGTTCAGGACCCTACAATAAACAAGCTAACCATTCTTGGTAAAGCACATGGGGACTTATATTTCTTCACTAATACATCATGCACAGTGACTGGTGGTTTCAGTACTACTCCCTCAAATAATTCAAAATCTGTTTTGAATGATTCCAAGAACTCTAGTAAAACTACTTTTTCTATTACAAACTTTTCATCTTGTAATAACACTGTGTCCAAACAAATGTCTAAAGCTGATTTGTGGCATTATCGTTTGGGTCACTTATCTTTTGATTCTATGCAATGTATTGAAAATCTTTCTGGTTTTAATAAAACAGGTTGAGTTTGCCCCATTTGTCCTAGAGCTAAACAGCATAGAAAATCTTTTCCACATCAATCTAACACTACTACTACTCTCTTTGAGCTCATCCATGTTGATATATGGGGACCATTTTGTCAAACTTCTTATAATGGCTATAAATTCTTTCTCACCATTGTTGATGATTATTCAAGAGCAACTTGGACCCATTTTCTTACCCATAAAAGCAATGCCATGTCTATCTTGAAATCTTTTGTTTCTTATGTGTATACTCATTTCAAAGTTTCCGTTAAAGTCATTAGGACTAATAATGCACTTGAGTTTAAAGATTCAGCAACCATACAATTTTATTCTCACTTTGGTATTCATCACCAAACCTCTTATGTTGACACTCCACAACAGAATGGTGTTGTGGAGAGAAAACATAAACACTTGCTTGCAACAGCTAGATCTCTCTATTTTCAATCAAACCTACCTCTTCCTTACTGGAATGAGTGTGTTATAGCTGCAACATATCTCATTAATCGTTTTCCTTCTTCTATTTTACACAACAAGTCACCATATGAGCTTTTATTTGGTCATAAACCATCTTATTCCCATTTGAAAGTTTTTGGTTGTTTATGTTTTGCTTCTACTCTCAAAAGAAATAGACATAAATTCCAACCTAGGGCTTCTCCATGTGTCTTTATTGGCTATGCTTATAACCAAAAGGCCTATAAAGTACTAAACTTTGAAACTCAGCAACTTGTTGTTTCTCGAGATGTTCAATTCTTTGAAACATGTTTTCCTTATCATAATATATCTATTTCTTCCTCTACTTCCCCTTTGCCTATTCCAATTTCAGATTTTCAATAGCAGAAAAAAAAAAAAAATTTTTATTCGAAGAAGATGCAAGGAAAAAAGAACAAATGCAAACACACTATTTGATGTTTACAAAAAGAAACAAGCTGATTTCAATATCATATTCAATAAATTTCAACAATCTGATGTTGAAGAAAGAAATGAAACCTAATCTGTCTATAGAACAATAACAGATCAGAACAAGATGCGAATAACAAGAAGTGAGATGCTGAGTGTAAAGAAAATCGAAGAACCTTTCATTTTTCTTTGCTCTGATACCATGTTACAAACTGTTTGTTTGCCAAGAAAGAAAAATGAAGCTTCAAGAAAACTAAGGAATAGAGAATTAATTTTCTCTCATTGAAAGAATGAATTGACCTGTCTTAATTACAAGCTAACTGAAGTGTTTATATAGCATGCTGAAAATAATTACAAGTTGTTAATAACTAACTGCTTCTAATAACAGACTCTGTAAACTGTTGACACATGGCAACCTAACTTATTCTTCCTCTTGAAGATTCTAGGCTACGCCAACACTAAATGATTTCGTTCTTTCTCATAATGATTCCTCCTTTTCTATTCCTTCTGAAACAGCATCTTATGTTCATGTTACATCTTCACCATCTACTTCTCTCCCTATTCCTAAATATTCTACTAGAGTTCACAAGCCACCAAGTTACTTGCAAGATTATGTTTGTTCCTCTGTGTCTAGTCATTGGTGTAATTTGGTTTCTTTTGACAATTTAGCATCTTCTTCTAAACAAACCATTGTTCATAATCATTCATTCACTGAACCAACTTCTTATGCACAAGCTACACTAGATCCAAATTGGTCCAATGCAATGTCTAAAGAACTTGATGCTTTGAATGCTAATAAAACATGGAAAATGGTTTCATTACCTAAAGGAAAGAAGTCTATTGGTTGTAAGTGGGTATATAAAATAAAATTAAAGGCAGATGGCTTATTGGAGAGGTACAAAGCAAGGCTTGTGACAAAGGGCTATACTCAAAAGGAAGAAGTAGATTTCGCTGAAACTTTTTCACCTGTGGTGAAAATGCCAACAATAAGGACTGTAATTGCTGTTGCTGCAAGTAAGGAAATGGTCATTATTTCAGCTTGATGTTAATAATGCTTTCTTACATGGTGACTTAGAAGAAGAAGTAAACATGAAGCCTCCTCCAGGTTTCCCTAATCCAGATAACAAGGTATTTCGACTCAAGAAGTCTTTATATGGTTTGAAACAGGCATATAGACAGTGGTTTGCTAAACTTAGTGAAGCACTTCTTGCCTTGGGTTACAAACAATCTCGAAATGACTATTCTTTATTTCTCAAATCACAAAATGGTCGATTTACTATTGTAGCCTTTTATGTGGATGATATATTAATGACTGGTGATGATCTTGCTGAGATTCATGCCTTAAAAGTTCATCTCAATAATTCTTTTGGTATTAAGGATTTGGGAAAGCTTCATTTCTTTCTGGGCTTTGAGGTATCTTACACTGTTGACGGTGTTGTTTTAACTCAACACAAGTTTACTCAAGAACTTCTAGCTGAGTTTTGTACTATTAAATAGAATTCTGTTGTGACTCCCTTGCCATTACACCTTAAGCTGTTGCCCAATGAAGGAGAGTTAATGTCAGATCCTATTGTATATCGTACAATTCTTGGCAAGCTAAATTTCCTTACAAATACCAGGCCAAATTTGTCTTTTATTGTTCAATTACTGAGTCAATTTATGCAAACTCTTTGCCAATCTCATTTCCAAGCTCTCCTTCATGTTTTGAGATACCTTAAAGGTAATGCAGGACAAGGTATCCTTCTTAAGGTTTTCGATAAATTTGAATTACAAGCTTTTATTGATTCTGATTGGGCTTCTTGTCCAATCAGTCGAAGATCTGTTACTGGTTACTTGGTGCTTCTCGGAAACTCCCCCATCAGCTAGAAATCAAAAAAGCAATCCATTGTTTCCAAGTCTTCTTATGAGGCTGAATATAGAGCTATGTCTCAAGCAGCATCTGAGGTCACTTGGTTGGTGCGTCTGCTTGAAGAGCTTGGTTTGCCTTCATTACAGCCTGTTACTTTGCATTGTGACAATCAAAGTGCCCTACATATTGCGCATAATCCCATCTTCCATGAAAGAACTAAGCACATTAAGGTTGACTGTTACTTCACTCGGGAAAAACTCTTAGAAAGTTTGCTTCAATTATCATATTTGCCAACTCATCTTCAACTGGCAGACATTCTTACCAAAGTGCTTCCTTCTGGTCAGCACTGACAAATGATGTCCAAGCTTGGAATGGTTAATCCTGCCCATCTTCAGCTTGCAGGGGGGTGTTGGCGTAGCCTAGAATCTTTAAGAGGAAGAATAAGTTAGGTGGTCATGTGTCAACAGTTTACAGAGTCTGTTATTAGAAGTAGTTAATTATTAACAACTTGAAATTATTTTCAGCATGCTATATAAACACTTCAATTAGCTTGTAATTAAGACAAATTAATTCATTCTTTCAATGAGAGAAAATTCATTCTTTATTCCTTAATTTTCTTGGAGCTTTATTTTTTCTTTCTTGGCAAACAAACAGTTTGTAACAAACTGCATCTCAGCTATCTATGACCAGGAGTTGAAATGTTCTACAAGCTGGAGCTCAACAATATTCGGCCATGAGTTGGAGTGCTTTTTGAGCTGAAGCCCATTGATTTTTTACTAGGAGTTGATATGGTACTGAGTTGGAGCCCAACGATTTTTGACAGAAAGCTGAAACGCTTTTTGAGTTGAAGCTCAGTGAGTTTCAACCTAAAGCTAGAGCTCAATGCTATTCTCTTAGAGCTGAAGTTGGAATGTCAAGGATTTAACGAGGGGCATAGATGATTAAATGATAAATAGTCTTTGAAACTAAATTAGATGCTGCTAGGAGCTGATTTCAATCATTACTCAAACCTTAATTTGCAGAGTTCAATTTAAACTGTTAGAGGTATATTCATCCTTAAAAATTGATTTATAAGAATTAAAAGATCAATTTGAGAGGGTTTTTATTATGAGATATTTTTTACCATTAAAAATAGACCTATGCAGATTCATTCTTTGCGTTAATCTACCTAAGCTCTCTTCTTCATTTACCACGTGTCAACATCTAGCATGCTAGAGTTCTACAACCCATGATCTCTACCATGCATTTGTAGTATGTAAGCATATTGGTAATAATGAAAAAAGAGAAGATCTATCTTGGCATGCCACCTAAGACAAAGAAAAAGTTATCTTTTTATTTATCTATTTCTTTCTCATTTTTTCTCGCATTTTCTTTCTAAAAAAGCACAGAAGCCTCATTTTTTTTCTTTTGGGTTTTTCAACATCTGAGCACCCATTTTGAACAGGACTAGTAGGAGAGGAAAGATACATTTAGATGGATCATAACTTCGGCGTCGAAGGTTTCCGTTGGCGACAACGCTGGCGGCCTTCTATAATTGTGTTCATTTTTGCAGAGACCATTTCGAAACCTTAAAGATGTCAACAATAGAAATGTTCCGGAGCTAAAAGAAAGGAACAACTGTGGAAGTAATAACAATAAAATTTTTGCACAACAAATTTAATTTGATTAGGTTAAATAACGAAAAATACTAAAATCTAAATGAAATAAACTTAAAACAATATGATCCATTCCAGCAAAAAGTTTAGCTTCAAAATGTGCCCATACCGTGTGTCATATATTTTGCTTTAATAATTAATCAATTGGCAGTGTTCTTTAACTATATAATTAGGCCTAGCAATGTGTCGTGTTAAACTGTGTTCGTGTCGTGTCAAATTTTGTTCACCCAAATCTAACCCGTTAAGTTTTCGTGTTGAACCGTGTTCGTGTCGTATCGTTTCGTGTTTACTAGACATGTACGTGAATGTTTTATTTTTTTATTTAAATTAATATATATTGTCAAATAATAAATCATTATCAATTCATATTTATTAAGCCTAAATACATATTCAAATAATATGTTAAACATTTTAAAAAAAATATATTAACATACTAAAATTCAACATAAATAATAACTGTAAATTTAAAATATGTAAAATATTATGAATTAAAGTTATATTAAATATTTATCGTGACTAAAAAATAAAATATGCATTTCAATTATAAATTTAAAAATATTCAAAATATTATAAAACAAACTAAAATTAATTTACAAATATTCAAAATATTATTAACCAAACTGAAATTGTACATCCAATATAAGTAATAAAAAAAGAATTTAAAACAAAATATTAATATATAAATAGATATAAAAATTGTAATTTTCCAATGAAATAAAATATGAATTTTATAGTTTTCTAAAACAAAAAGTAATGTAAAAAGTTAACTATAATGAAATAATTAAATTAATATTTTTTTTATCGTGTCTTATCGTGACCCATCGTATTAACGTGTTTCAACCTGTTTTTTTATCGTGTGACACTAATATCAACCTGACCCGATATCAGAGATCCAAACCCACAAATTATCATGTCGTTTTGTATCGTATTATCGTGTCGTGTAACATTTTTCCAGGTGTATATATAATTACTCGGTATTCTTTGAAATCTTCTTTTTTTTTTTTTCCCTGGATCAGTATTCTTTGAATTCTTAGTTTATGATTTAAAAATTCCTAGTTATCATTCATAGCTTTATTCTGGGATAGCTAGACTTCAGGTACGCAGAATTAAATTCATTTCTAAATTGCCCATCAATCGAGATCTTCCACCTTCTCTTTTTTTTTTTCTTCTTAAATAATTTCATTAGCTCTCTATTCTCTTCTCCCATGTCGGAATTAGTGGTAAAACCTAAAATCTGATTGTGCCGAAAATGTGTGCAATCTGCTTGACTACTACACTCCTAATTTTATAACGTCACCGTCCAAAGTCTTCAACTAAAAAAGTGGGAAATAAATAAATGTGTGATACAAAGGCCGGCCTGACTTTTCCATTTAAAGTTAAAAGAAACGAAATTGACTAGGTCTTATTCAAGGATGAAAATATCGGTATCGACGGAAATATCGAAGGTTCAAAATACGGAAATATCGATGGAAATATCGNTTTTAAAATTTATTTTTATTAATTTTAATTAAAACAATTTACTTTTAAACATATTTTTTAAAAATTATCTAAAACACTTTTAAAATTAATTTTTAAATTTTAAAAACGGTTTATAACTTTTCAAAACTCTACCAAATAAAATCTAAAAAGATGGCAAAAACTTATAGATATTAAATTGGAAAATTAGAAAGCCAGTTAAAAACAAGTGGCGAGTACTATCAAATCGCATTTAATAAAACACATACATAAAAAAGAGAGTTGGAAAATAGTGTTTTCTTTTATTTCAAACAAAATAAGTAACCCAGGATGTTTTGTCAAAAAAAGAAAAACCCAGTATTTTGTCTTTCGAATACTTTTAACATAAAAAAAAAAAATCCACGACACTATGTGTAGGCCTGGCAACGTGTCGTGTTGAACCGTGTTCGTGTCGTGTCGTGTTCTTGTCGTGTCAAATTTTGTTCACCCGAACCCAACCCGTTAAGTTTTCGTGTTGAACCGTGTTCGTGTCGTGTCGTGTCGTGTTCGTGTCGTGTTTTATTCGTGTTTACTAGACATGTACGTGAGTGTTTTATTTTTTTTTATTTAAATTAATATATATTGTCAAATAATAAATCATTATCAATTCATGTCTATTAAACCTAAATACATATTCAAATAATATGTTAAACATTTAAAAAAATATATATTAACATACTAAAATTCAACATAAATAATAATTGTGAATTTAAAATATGTAAAATATTACGAATTAAAGCTATATTAAATATTTATCGTAACTGAAAAACAAAATATGCATTTCAATTATAAATTTAAAAATATTCAAAATATTATAAATCAAACAGAAATTGTACATCTAATATAAGTAATAAAAAATATAGAATATAAAACAAAATATTAATATATAAATAGATATAAAAATTGTAATTTTTCAATGAAATAAAATATGAATTTTATAGTTTTCTAAAACTAAAAAAAAAAGTAATGTAAAAAGTTAACTATAATTAAATTAATATTTTTTTTATCGTGTCTTATCGTGACCCATCGTGTTATCGTGTTCCAACCCGTTTCAACCCGTTTTCTTATCGTGTCTTATCGTGTGACACTGATATCAACCCGACCCGATATCGCGGACCCAAACCCGCAAATTATCGTGTCGTTTCGTGTCGTGTTATCGTGTCGTGTAACATTTTGCCAGGTCTAACTATGTGTATTCTGAATTGAATTAAATAAAAGGAAAAAGAGAAGAGAGGTGGACCGCAGATTCCCAAAAGAAGGAAAGAAAGGATGGAAAAGAAATTTAAGAAAACGACCGCAAAGCCGGCACATGAACAACGCGCCCTGTGTCCCTTTCTGTGGGCTACATAAAAAAAATTAAAAATAAATATATATTAATATATGACGTCTTCTAAATAAAGCAACTTATCCAATTACACATATTTCATTACATACAAGGTGGGACCCTGACAGCCTCCCTTAGAGCACTGTCTTTCTTTTCATTTTTCTATTTCTCCAATTACTATTTCTTTTGTTTTTCCATTTCATCAAATTTACAATAAAAACTAATTCTGTATCCAAATTTTAATTAAAAAAGGATCAAACATTATTACAAATCATCAATCTCCTTTATGCCAATAAGATATGAAAAATAAAAACAAATATTTTTTAACAAAAAAATTCAATAGAAAAAAGTTTTTAACTTTTTTTTAATGAATACTAGGAAAGGTCCAAATATAATTGTCAATCAAAGTTTTCTTAGGATTCTTAGTTCTTTTGGTTGTAAAATAAGTTGGGGAAAAAATTAAAAAGGAATGAGAAAAGTTTTCAATAAAAATGTGGATTTCGAATTTTCATCCAATTTGGGGGAAATTAGAATCTTTTGAAGGAAAGTTTATTACACATCTCTGTCTCACCTGTTTCACTCTTCACCCTCACAGATTTATTTAATGGTAGATCAGTCTCTCCTCCGCTGGACTGACACAGTTTTCATATTAGTTTCTAATCATCATCGAGTTCCCCACCTCTCATCCATCTTGATCAGCCGCTAGAACTCCGACCAGTGCAATGCCTCCGGTGATTTTGGATGACTTAGTTCAAATCACTCTATAAATTGTTTACCATAAATCCCTCAATTTATATTTTCATTTTTCAAATCAAATTAAAATCTCAATTTGATCGAGAGGTTGACGATTCCATGGCTACTTTCATGTTTTTTTTAATAAATTTCTTCAGACAATAAATTAAAAAAAAAGTTAAAATAATTTTCTTTTATAAAAAAAAAAAAATGAAGAGAGAAAATTTTTGTCGTATTTTTATCGTCAACCAATCAAAAGAAAAAACTTGATAAGGATCATTTCTACATTTGAATTTTTCCTCACTTTTTTGCCCCTTTATATTTCCTTCCTACTTTTTTTTCTCTATATTTTCGTAACTTAAACACAGCCTAGAAGAAACATAATACTGTTTATATACTAAATCCAACAGCAGAAAGTGACGCCACCAAATGTTGCAACACAAAAACTCCCCCTCCCCCACCAAAAGACCATGATCAGCAAAGGGTTAGTTTATACGCGCTCAGAAAGAGCGAGTGGGCGTGATTTGTGGGTGGAATTTTAATAGGCTGCTAAAATTATCGGAACCAGATCCTGGGATACCGGACTAATAGGGGAACGCTTCCATTTTATCGGAACCATAAAGGGCATAATGGCATTGCCCTCCTCTATTTAAGCCCACGCGCTTGCTTCCCACTCTCCCAATGACAATCTCCACTTTTTTCAGTCGCTGTCATCACTCATAATCCCTCTAATATGCCAATCTCACTCTCACCCACCCGTCGCGTGTCCAACCGGCATTAACAAAGTACCAGAAATCCATATTTACATCGTTATTGAAGTCAGTGGGCCAGAATTTACAATAGAAATAAAAAAAAAAAAATATTCAACGGTCGGAAACAGTACGATCAACGGCAGAAATATTTCAGCTTGACATCGTGCTGTAAACATAGTTCAGAACTTTCTAGAAATGAAAGTAGAAAATAATCTCAAAAGTGTTCCATAAAAAAACCGAAAAACCAAAAAAGAAAAGAAAAATAAAAACCCATTGTATGTACAGAGGCTCTCCACTATTTCATAATATAATAAATATTTTATACTACATACTCGCTCTCAATTCTCAAAATACCAGCAAACTTTTGCGAGGAAATAGAAGGAAAAAAGTGAGGATCGAGAAAAGGGGAGAGAAAGATAAAAAGTGAGAGACAACGCCGTAAAACGCTGAAACGACCTGCCGTTTGAAGTCTAATGACTAAATATCTTAACTAAATATCATTCACATCCATAGAGGCGGCGGCTCGTTGAGATCAATGGGCAAGCCGCGGCGGACGAGCCCCAATAACGACGCCGCAGAGGGAATTTCTGGCGCAGAACAAGCAATCGCACTTCCATGGGAGTCACCGGGAGCTTCGTGCTTGGAAGGAGACGAGGAGCTCATGTCCTTCAAAACTCCGGTGTGCAAGAAGTCTCCGAGAACAAGGCGACTAGAGGGAGCGGCCCAGTGACCGGAGGGGAGGTTGAGGTCCAGAGAAAGGCCGGCGGCTACGGGAGCCGGGAAGTTGGTCTTGGCCTTGGCTCCTCGGAGCGACCTGGCGGCTCCGTCGTAGGCGAGTGCAGCTTCTTCCGGTGTGTCGAATGTGCCCAACCACACCCGTGTCTTCTTCCATGGATCTCTTATCTCCGCTGCGTAGCGTCCCCACGGCCTCTTTCTGACCCCTCTGTAGTGTCCCTCGCGGCAAGAAGCGGACGAGGAAGCCATGAATGAAAGAAACGAGGAGAAAGCTTAGTTCACAAAATCAACACAGCAACTGCTTCAAAGAGAACCAGAGAGTGTGTGCGGGGTAAGAGGAAGCGAAGTGTTTCGATGAATTAATCTAGAGGGAGGGCGAGGTGTGGGTGTCTATTTGTGAGAGGAGGGGTATATAGAATAGAAGTGGAGGGACCCACTCAGTCACCCCTAATCGTTCGTTGGACGGCACGCCCTTTTCATTTACATTTCCCTAACAATAAAACTGAACCAAACAAAAGCTACACGCCGTCGGATCCACCATACGAATCGCTCGTATTCGATCGGACGGCTGTGCTACGAGAGACGTATGTACACGTGAGACAAAAGGGAAAAGGAGTGGGGCCTAGTAAAAAAAAAAAGAACAGAGCCGCCGCCTGATTAGACGTGTGCACAGGGAGAGAGAGAGCTGTCATGTGACTACTCTGTCCCTCCCCACCGTGGGGATGACGTAAGCCCTACCCATATTGTACGGCGCTGCTGAACGGCGCCTGCTTTCATGTAATTTTTATTTTTAATTTTATTATTATTTTAGAAAATGAGAAAAGGAAAAAGAGGCTGCTGTTGGGATTGCATTCGATTAGAGTGCGGGGGGGAGGGGAGGTGCGTGTCGAGCAGAGAATGGAAAAGAGGAGTTGTTTGGGTGTCAGAGAGCCCCACGTGGAAGGTACATAACAGGTGTCTGAGATGCAGGAGACAAAGCCCGAGTTGGGCCCCTGACTGTTCTCTTTTCGTAAAGAGAGAGAGAGAGAGGGGGGTTTATCTCTCTATCTATCTGCCGTGTTTGACTCAGTTTGCCCCAAAAAACGGTGGTCCATGACTTAGGAGTTGGGACTCTAGGCTTAATTAAACTGCAAACACAGAAAAATAAAACAACAACAATAATAATAATAATTAATTGTTTATTTATTAAATTATCAAAATTCTAATCGTACGGCGGGTAATGGTTGTGTTGACGTAGGGAAATGACTGAAGCTTTCGCTGCAGCTATCAGGCGCATCTTCACGTGAATGGTATTTTAAAAAATTTGTTTGATTTTTCTTGTTTGAATTATTAATTTTTTTTTATTTAATTTTTTCCTTTTGAAAAAAAAGTTATTTGGTCGTTTCGCTATGAAGCTGGAATTAATGTGATTGTTGGAAAGTGACGAAGCTATGTTGCTATTTTAGGAGCTTATTCTTGTTACTCTATTCAGACGCGCCCTAAGTATGTATTATATTAAATGTAAATTGAATTGTCACTTTCAGTTTGGCATAAAAGGATTTAAATACCCCAAGAAAAAAAAAAAAAAAACCACTCGAAGTTAAAAATCTAAATATGGATTGAGAGAATCTAAGAGGAAGAAGCGGCCTAATTGCAAAAAATATAATAAATTCTTCAAATCCTTTTAAGATTCTAGATAATACTGAAATGTCCATTTGTTGACAAGATTATCCCTATAATGTGTTTATTAAAATATTGTATACCACCAATAATTTATTTATTTATTTATTTTTTTTGCTGCGCATAGTTTCAGAGTTATGCATGGAAGGATATTTAACAGTGGGACACTTGTTCACAATCATCATAACAATCAAAAGCTTTTGCAAAATTACATTCAAGACTGTACAGAACATTGACAGTGCTGCTAGGATGATTGAATTTGTATATCAAATTTTATTTATTTTTAAATGATATGGCAGATGGTTAGCTAAGCAGGCCTTGAACAGATCTCTTTCCCCTCTGGATCCAGAGATCTTATCTAGTGCTTTTGCTTCTAAATTTTTTGGATGATGTTTCTTCCCTTTCTTCTTAATGAATCAAAACGTCTTTTGTCCCAAAAAAAATAAATTGATATGGCAGGATATTAGTGATTGAGAGTTAAGTGAATAATGCCCTGCTATATTATTTGGCAATCAAGTTTGAACTTTTGATGAACAAATTTAGTGGCTCTAATATTATTTTCAATAGGCAACAATCCACAAGAGAATAACTGTTTAAAAGAAATTCTCAAACCAAATTAAAACACAAACTAAAATATATGAGTATTTATAATTATCTCTGAAAATGTAACATAATTATAAAAACATCCAGTTTCTTCTGCTCTAGCTGCGGATGTCTAACTGTTCTACATGGTCTTGCAACTGCCATACCTTTGGGTTTTAATCAGATTATTCTTGAATCTGATAACTTCCAAATTGCCGAACATGTTCATGGCTGTTTGTCTTGCAATTGGGGGTTCGAACAGTTATTGAACATATGCTACTCTATAGAATTTCTCTCTTTGTCCTACTTTAAATAAGTTGCTAGCTTCTGATTTAATTCTTCCTCCTCGAATTAATATTATTTCTTCTTCTTGACCAAACAAGACAATACTGATAATAAAAGCATCCCGTTGTTTTGTCATAGAAAATTTAATAAATTCCCCGCAATGTTGACTGTATTTCTTAATTCAATAGAGACCATTTCATATTAAAGTTTAAACAGTCCTATATAAAAAATTACAAAAATTCGATGATCTAACCTTAATACACTGAAGGACGAAAAAAATTACATTATTTTAATAAATTAAATTCTTAAAGCATGTTATTGTTTAAATAAGTTACATCGTTTTGAGAAGGGAAAAAAAAACCTAGGATTACCATATAAGAACTTGCTTTTCCCTGTCAATCTGTTCAACCAGATATTTCTTACGTAGACACATTAAGCACTACTCGCATTTAGGAAACCCAATATTTCAAATAAGCATAACATTTTTTTTTTTTGGGTATAATCTAGATTTTACCTAGGCATCATTTCTTTTTATGTGTTACAGCTTCTCTTTGCACAAAAAATCGAAAAGAAAAGAAAGAATCGGAGCAATGTACAAGATTTTGGCTTTTAAGGGTTATGCCACCAAGGGATCTGATGATTTGATCTTCCAGAGAGAACTCCAATGGTGGATCTTTAAGCATCTGAATATGATTTTGAAGGAGACCAGAGCTTAATAGAGAATAATACGAAAAGATCAAGATGGGGGCCCAAAGAGCGGTAGTGCAGCAAGTTTTGACTGGACTAACTGTGTTGGTCTTACTCATGAAAGCAAGATAGGTCCATTCTCAGCTGCAGTCCGAGCATTGGGATGATTATGATTCCTGGTCATCTGGATATCACGTGATAAATGTGTTCTTGCCTTTGCATATGGAGCTTCTCTTGCTGCATATAGAAAACATAACAGAGTCAAGCATGCCTTATTGTCAAAACACATTTCATTGAATAAAATAAATGTACCTGCATAGATCTAAGTGAATTACCAACAATAATTTCCAATTGTACTTATACTACTCTTCATCCTAGTTTTATAGTGCTTGCCCAGTTGGCCAGTGACAAGAAATGACTAGTTAGTATTTATCAAAAACAAAAAAAAGAAGAAATGACCGGTTAACAGTATTTATAAACTGTTGACAAACCCCCACCCCCACCCCCAAAATCACCAACTGAAAAAAGTCTTTCTATGGCTATCCAAATAAAATAGCGTTTTTTTGCATGCAATGCCCCTATAATTTCAATGCATCCTGCAGCATTAATCTAAAACCTTTACAATGTGACTTTTTAACTCTTAAATTACAAATGTACAGCATGTGAGGAGATTCCCTTCGCTGAGCAAGGGTATAAAACAAAATGAAAATTTATATTATGGTTTATGTAATTTAGCATCTAAAAAGTTAGCCTGTGAAGGTTTTAAACTGATGCTGCAGCATTTACAAACTTCAGGGGATGCTGATGCTAATTCATACTACAGGGAATAAAGTACAAATATGTGCCATAAACCTAATAAAATAATTGGTTCTAAAAACTAGTTAGCCATAGTATGGCATTTTTCCTAATTAGGGACCAAATTTAATATTAGATTTTACATTCAGGAAACTATGATATGACCAATTAAATACATTGGAGAATTGCTTTAACTATATTTTTTGCATTGACATGTTTAATTTGTTAATGAGACATAAAATTTTACCTGCAATTTGTTGTGCTCGAAGGATATTTTGACGCCTTTTCCAACAACATATTGAGCAGAGAACAATGAGTAATAACAACATCAAAGCACCTAACACAATGCCAACCTTTTGACCAGCGGTAAGATGATGCCCACATGAAGGTAGTCCAGGTATGCCACAGAGACCAGCATTATCAGTAAAACTGCATAAATCAAATTATGTGGCGTGGACTCAGTAACAAACATTACCATGAAAGAAAGGTACAAATTTCTGACCCGAGTTAAAATAGTCTAATAACTTGTCATCTTAAAAAATAACAAATTAATTTTGGTGAAACATCAAATATATTAAACTAGTACTAAAACATACTTGAAGCTAGCTCTGTGCAAAAGTCTTTCTCCCAAAGCAACTGGTACGTTTCCTACAAGAAAATTGCCATTGAGATTCCTGCAGCATGTTGATCTAAGTTAGAGTCGCTTTTTATGCGTTTTAAGTCGCATCTACAACATATCTTACAGTGTTTTTAATGACTTCAACTGTCCAAGACTCTCAGGAATTGATCCATTGAAGGAATTATAGGAAAGGTCCCTGCCATTTATATATATGAATTCACCCAAAGTAAGATTTAGAGAAGTTTATGCCTTATTCATAAGCAGAAAAATAGTTGGTTTATAAATTCATGAAGGCAAACATTTAGTATTATACAAGTAAATTTGCAAAAATTGATACAAAAGTTCAGTCAGGGGATAAGCACCAGGAAAGAAACAATTTTCCAAAGATGAATAAAGAACACTGAACATGTATGGTGTACCACATAAGACTGCAAATCAAAGAGTGTCATTTTACTTCTCACTCGACACAATATATCAGAGACGTAATTAAGTAATGTAACAATTTAATGAAAAACAGTCCATAGAGAACAAAAGTCTAATTTCATGATTCTTATTTGGGTTTTTCTCATTTTTGGCCAACTTAATTCTTAGTTAGGTCCAAACAGTTAGAATTACATAAAGTCTAATTAGAAAATCTGAAATGGATAAAATTGTAAAAACAACATACAAAAATTGGTTTCTCTTCTTTTCTCATTTTCAACATTCTTTCTAAACATTTTTAACCGCTTATATAGTTCGTTGAAGTCCATCACCAATTTACTCATTATCTATTCACCCACTTAAATAGAAAAGGTTATCAATGTTGAACACTAGATGAAATGTATGGGTATTTTATAAAAGCATATTAGACTAAATATATAGGTCCATATTTTACTAGGCGAAAGGATGAGACTGCCAAACCAAAGAGTGAGGCTTAATTACTTATCAAGTGGGAAGCAATATCCCTATGCTATGTTGCCTCAACAGTCTGTTGATATAATCTCATTGCGATCTTTAGTATTTCTTTTCTTGACAAAGAACTGAATTCCTTCCCTTATTTTCTTTTCTAAAGGATCACAAACAATTAATCCACTGAAGGACTTGCCAAAAGAAAGTTTTTTTGTTAATGAAATGGCACTCCACTGAAGGACTTTCCAAAATAAAGTTTTTTGGTTAATGAAATGGCACTTCTCTTCTTGTTGTCAACACCACTGCATGAACAATCCTCTTTGTTGAAACTTTATACTCAGAATAGAAACCAGAACAGTCAACAATGTTACTGTTAAATTCAATATCTAAATTGCACTTACAAAACTTCTAAGCTTGTTATTGTTCCAAGTGAAGATGGAATGGCCCCATGGATGATATTTCCACTCAAGTTACTGTAAATAAACAAGTTAAACAAACATAAGAACAAAATTCTACAAATATCCTTTACTTTATCAAAAGCTAACTTAGTAAGCGTTTCAAAACCTTATGAGAAAAAGAAAGAGCAACAGACTCAGCTAGTAATTGATTAGGGCTATTTCACTAATAAATGTTATTGTTTAATCCAAATTGGCTACTGTTAAGGTGACATGTTCTTGTATCAGAAATACAAAACCAAAAAGCAAACGCACATGAAGTTTTGACCAGTCATATGAAGAATAAGAAACTCACATGCTCTGTAAGTGGCGCAGTCTGGATATGTCATTAGGCAGAAAACCTTTGAGACCTTGGTTGTCAAGACCACTGAGAAAGCAAATTGATATGTTAATTAGTAAAAGACATAATATTTAAACATAATAGCATCTTGAGGCCATTTTTAGAGCAAGACATTTACAGTTCAGGAAACTAGAGTCAATTTGGGTTTGCATGCAGGTTTTGTATCTTTGGGAAGAAGGTACACATTCATACACCCATAAAATTTGACCTTGTAGCAAATTGAGCTAAAAAAGGAAAAAAAACAAAAACAAAAACAAAAATCTCCAGAATACATGTTGAGCAGCACAAAATAACTATGTAGAAAAAATAAACAATAAACTACAAAAGTAAGCAGTTTTAGTGGAAAAAAAGGGTCACATATATAGATGAAAAGACAACCAATGTTGGAGAAACAAAATAAGATTCCCAAAGAACCAATATCAAGGGGAGGGGGGG